>PVJO010003775.1:0-118336 GCA_004026905.1 Hystrix cristata | reverse complement strand
TAATAAATCCTCCAAGAACTGGAGGAAATCCTTTGAAATACCACATTAAAACTGAAGCAGATTTAGCTCACATTTTTCGATCAGATTGCATAAAACTGACCCCATTTTATATGACTAATAAGCATAAAGGATTCAATACATCTGTTCCTCCATATAACAAAGAAGAGGAAATAAATAAATCAAAGGTTAATAAAAAAAATACAAGGAAATTGTTCCATGCAAGAAATTTGAGAAAGGTCTACATGTATAGGATAATACCTGTTGATTCAAAAAATATATTGTTTTGAGGCGATTTAACATAATGACCCGAAATGAGAAAAGAGAAAGCGGTGTTCACTGTAGATTACAGCAATGTCTTCATCAAAATGGAGTAGCAGAGAAAATCAATTATTTTGACATGTTTCTGGAAAAAACAACACAAAGCAAATTTAAAGGATCCACAGATAAATTTGTAGCTATGAAAGGTAAAAAGATACAACATACATATACTTGTGTTCCTGTAAAAATACGGATGGGACAGAAATATAAAGAATATCACTGTTTTGTTTGTTTTAGTAAACAATTATTTTTCATAAAATACAGTGTTTATGTAACATGTACTTGGTCCATTGTTGTAAAATGAATTACTAAGTAAATCATTAAAGCATACTTTTAGTTTTAGTGGGTAAATTTAAGTAAATTTTTATAGCTATTATATAAACAAAAGTTATTCAGGACTCTCAATAAATTTTGATGATGTAAAAGCAAAAGATTTGATAACTATTGTTCTACAAAGTTGTTAAAGGATAAAATAGAGAATACTACTAAATTATATCCCAGAAAGGAAGTATATAAAACATTCCACAGCTCTAATTCAACAAACATCTAATAAAAGAAAAGAAATTGCAGAAAAAGAAGCTAAGCATAGAGGGATTTCACCTTAATGTAATAAAGGCTATAAAGTGATAAAGTCAAAGCCAATGTCAGACTGAATGTGGAAACACTGTAAGCCTTTCCTCTAAAATCAAGAGAAAGATAAGGAGTCTGTTCTCATTACTACTCTTCACTACAGTATGTGAAATTTTAGTTGCAACAATCAAGTAAGAGAAAGTAGTAAAATGTATATTAATCATAAAGGAAGAAGACAAATTGTTCCTATTTGTAGGTGATATGATCCTTTACTTAGAGAACTCTAAAACCTCTATTGGAAGACACTTACATATGATAAAAATTCAGCAATGTAGTAACATACCAAATCAACATCCAAAAGGTCAGTACTGTAACTATACATCTGTATTAAAAAACTAAGAAAGAAATCAGAAAATCAATTCCATTCATAATAGCCTTAAACAAAACAGAAAAAAGACAAAATGCAATTCCTCTAATGGGGAGGTGAAAGAACTCTAGAATGAAAACTACAGCACAACACATCAATTGAAGAAGACACATAAGATAAAAAGACTCCTATAGTTCACGGATCAGCAGCATTAATGTAGTGAAAATAGCCATATTCTAAAAAAAAAAAAACCCTGCAAATTTAATGCAATCCAAATTAAAATACCAATGACTTTTTTCAAAGAGTTATAAAAAAGTAATCATAAAATTTATTTAGGAAGACATAAAGCTCAGAATGACCATGAACAGGAAACATAAGCAGAAAAAGTCAAGTTGCAGGCATTACAATACCCAAATTCAAAATATACTACAAGCCATAGTAATAAAAACAGCATGATATGGACACATAAAAATGGCCACACAGAGCAAAAGAATAGAACTGAGAACACAGAAATGAACGCATGCAACTACGGCCAAGAAACCCAAAAATATACTTTGGACAAAAAAAAAAAGATCTCTTTAAAAGAGGTGCTCCGATGACTGGATAGCCATTTGTAGAAGACTGAGATTAGATTCCTATCTTTCATTTCATGCAAAAGTTAATTTGAAATCATCAAAGAACTAAGTGTAAGACAGTAATATTTGAAATTGCTAGAAGAAAACATGGAGAAAATCTTTCAAAACATATGCACAGGCAATGACTTCCTAAGTAGCATAGGAAGTAAATGCAAGAATCTACAAATAGGACTACATCAAATTTACAAAAATTCTTCACTGCAAAAGAAATAATGAAAAGACAATCTACAGAAAGGATGCAAATGTTTGCAAGCTACTCTTCTGACAGGGAATTAATATCCAGAATATAAAATGTACTCAAAAAATTTAACACCCAAAGAACAAGAAATCCAGTCAATGGGCAAATGAACTTAACATATATTTCTAAAGTAAAAGTACAAATGCACACTGATTGTTTGAAAAAAATATTCAGTATCTTCAGCCGTCAGGGAAATGCATTTCATAACTACACTGAGATTCCATCTCAGCCCCGTCAAATGGTGTCATCAATAAATTAGGGTGAAGATGTAGGAAGAAGGAACCTTTATACACTGTTGGTGGGAATAAAAATTAGTAAGGCCACTATGGCAAGAAGTATAGAGGTTCTTCAAAAATTTAACCATAGAGCTCCAATTTGATCCAGATCTACCTCTCCAAGTTATGCACAAAAGAACTAAAATCAGCATACTGTCAGGATACCTACACGCTTATGTTTATTGTGGCTTAATTCCCAGTAGATAAGCGATGAAATCAGCCTAGGTGCCCATCAACAGATGAATGGATAAAGAAAAAAAATCTATATATAATTTCTTCAGCACAAAGAAGAATGAAATCATTTTCAGTAAATGCATAAAACTGGAAATAATCATGTTAAGCAAAATAAACCAAACTGAGGAAGACAGATACCACATCTTTTCTCTCATGTGTGAAATCTGGGAGAAAAAAACAAAAGAGACAACATGGAAGCAGAAAGAAGATGCAGAAAAGAGGATTTGACCTGCAGAGAGAGAAGCAGTGGTGGACAGAAATGAGCAAAGTACATGATGCGACCGTACAAATATGCCAAATGAAACCCATTCTGTGTAACCAATATGTATTAATAAAAAAGAAACATGATGAAATATTTAAGTAGTAAAAACTAAGATATTTAGCTAAGGATATTTGCTGGGGAAAAAGTCACAGATTTTGGAATATACTATGTGGTTATAATTTAGCCAAGTGTGGTGTCACACACTTGCACTCAGGAGGCTGAGGCAGGAGGATCGCTGTGAGTTTGAGGCCAGTCTGGCTACATAGTGAGTCCTATAGTGGTCTCAAAACACCAAACCAAACCAAAAATAATAATGATAACTTGCAATCAATTAAAAAGGGGAAATAATAGAAAATGGGAAAAATCATAATATTATACTGGCAATCAATAAATTGAAAAACGGAATGACATACCATAACAAATACGTCCAAAGTCATCTTCATTGGTATTTGCCACCACAAAATAGCATTATATTATGAATAAACCTCTAAATTACTAATCCGTTTTCAAACAGGAGATGCTCAAATTGAATAATTATGACTGAATATTCTTAGCCTATCAGATTAAACTTGAAGTTTATTAAATGATTTTTCATTCAAATACAAATTAGCATAATTTAGTTGTATGAAAAAGAATATATTGATAAGGAAAATACCATGTAAGGTACCAAGGAAGTTTTACATATTTGACTTGACCAAGATTATGATTGACTCAAATATTTGCTCAGGTGATTTAGTGAAGTTCCCTTCTGAAAATATTTAAACTTTTAGCAAGTATAAAGTGAGAAGAAAAGCTTTGAAATTGTAAGAAACCAATGTACTGAAAGTAAAGTCAAAGATGTATTATGATGTAGCAAAAATTATGTAAACATGCAAGAAATACAACAACCCAAAATAGATCCAAAAGGCATTTGATGCAGTATATTAGTTTTTAATTGTAAGATTTATTCATTATAGAAGGTAAAGTCAACATTTTCTTAGTCCCTAAATGATTTTGCATCAAAACTCTATTTTCTGATTGTCAAAACTACATACTGATGACCAGATTAAAAGTATAATAGAAATACCAAGGTATTAAGAAAAATAATATTACAAAGATAAAATCACAAGGAAGTCTTTAACATGAAAAGGGTAGGTTTATATGAAGTAAGTCTTAAAATGTTAGTGAAGAAAACTGAAGAAAGTTTGAATAAGTATGATATGTCTCTGTTCTTAAGAAGAATGTCTTAAAGCTATCAATTCTCCTAAAACAGAGCCATCGATTGAATATCCAGCCTTCTTTGGTTTGAGGTTACAAGTTGGAAGGTGGTAAGAGAAGTCCACATTGTGAAATAAGCTTGCAAAGAACCAAGAAAAATCTGGACATGATGTATTTTGAGGAATGACCCCTCTAGGCATTTATTTACATAATTGATACATCCACAGAAATAAATGCATACAGAGGCACGTTAATTTTATGGGACTGAGCTCTCCAAATTAAGTATATTTTTGATTTCACTATGTGCGAAGGTATTATTTAAAACTGGAGGGAAAAAACATCAATTTTTTTAAGAAAACAGCATTGGGACAATTGGATATTCCTTTGAAAAATATATTCCCATTTATAAAAAATGCAAAACTATTTATAACCACACGGCCAACATCATATCAAATGGAGAAAACCTGAAAGTATTCCCTCTAAAGTCTGGAACAAGAAAAGGTAGTTCACTTTAGGCACTAATGTTCAATTTATTACTCAAAATGTTAGAGTAATCAGGCAAGAGAAATAAAGGGACATGAATAGCACAGAAAGAAATTGAATTATCCCTAATTGCAGATAATATGATTCTTTACACAGAAGACCCCCAAAATACTCCACCATAGAGTTTATATTTCCTAAACACGTGCATCCAAGTGGTAGGGTAAAATTCAACACGGAACAATCCGCAGCATTCTCATACACTGATAATGGACCCAATGGGAAAAAAAATCAAGAAACCAATTCCTAAAACTAAATACTAAAAAAACTAAATAACCGAGAGTCAACCTAACCAAGGATGTGGAAGATCTTTAACAAAAATTATAGAAATCTGAAGAAAGAACTGAACAGGGCATTAGAAACTGGAAAGAAAACCCTTGTTCTTAGATTGGCAGAGTAAATATTGTTGAAATAGTCATATAACTAAAAATGATCTATAGAGTCAATAAAATCACTAATAAAATGCCAACAATATTCCTCACAGTGTAGGAAAATAAAAGTAGTCTTACATTTTATTTGGAATTAGATTAGCACTCTTAGAGCCAAAGCGATCCTGAGCAAAAGCAATGATGTTGTAGGTGTCATTACACTGGACTTCAAGCTGTTCTATAAATCATGCTGTACTGTAAAAACAACACGGTAGTTGTGCAAAAACCAGAAATGGTGGACCAAGGGAATAGAACAGAACACGGGGAAACAAATCCAAATACTTACAGCTATCTGTTTTTTGAAAAAGGAGCCAGTGACATATACTGGAGAAAAGATAAGTCTTTTTCATTAACAAATGATCTTGTGAAAACTGGACAGCCACATGCAGAAAATTGAAGCTATATCAATAGCTCTTTCTAGGGACTCAAATCCAGTCCAAAGATTTCAAACACCTATAAATGAAACAAGAAAAATGCTGGAGCCACGTAGGAGAAACACTGGAAGCCATAGACACAGGTAGAGACTTTCTGAAAAACAGACTCTGAAATTACAGGAAATATCAGGAATCAGCAAGCACGAGTACATGAAACTAAAAAGCTTCTAAAGGGTGAAACAATGAACAGAGTGAGGCAACAACCCCCTGAACAGGGGAGAATCTTTGCTAGCTACTCTTCTGATAGAGAATATCTAGAATACATAAAGAGCTTTAAATGCCCCTCCGATCCCCACTAAAAAGTGGGTGAGAGAACCAAATAGATACTTCACAATAGAAGTTCAAATTGCCAAAAATGCTTGAAATATGCTCAAAATCTCTAGTTCTCAGAAAAATGCAAATTAAAATAACATCAAGATTCAATCTCTTCCAAATCAAAATAGCTATTATCAAGAATTAAAAAAAAACAGTGAATAATTGCAAGGATATGGGGATAAAGAAACACTCCCATATTATTGGTGGGAATTTAAACTCATACAACCACTACGGAATTTAGTATGGAAATTCTGTGAAAAGAACAAAGAAATATCATTTCACCCAGCTGTATGACATTTAGACAAATTCCTGAAAGAATGAGGGAGTGTATGTTATAGTGGGGCATGAATACCCATGTTTGTAGCTGTGCAATTCACAATAGCTAAGCTGAAGAAACAGCCTAGATGTCCCTCAACAATGAACGAATAAAGAAAATCTTGTGTAAATACAAAATAAAATATTACTCTACATAAAAATGAATAAAGTTGTGTCATTTGCAGGAAAATAAATGGAACTAGAAACCATAATGTGCAGTGAAATTATCCACAAAGTCCGTAAGTTTGCCATTGCTAATTGCTTTAGTAATTCACTCATTGGCTGAATGGTCATCCAGTACCCAGGACAGGCATGGGATACGTAACAGACCCTCAAGGAATATCTATTGAATGAAGAGATAAATGGATGGATGAATAAATAACTCCTAAAGAAAGGCTTATTTTTTTATATTTATTTTTTTAAACTTTATTTTAGTGGCACATTTTAGATGTACATAGTGATAACATTCATCATAGGGGATTTGTACCTGTACATGATATATCTTGTTGCTTCCTTTTTTCCCATTCCCCTCCCCTCCCCAACCCCCTCCTCTCCCCAACCGCCTCCTCCCTCCCCGTTTGCAAAAGCTTTGTTTACATTTTTTCCTTCCATTTCTTATTTCTCTTGTCCTCTGTTCCGTCATAAATAGAATCTTTGATCCTATAAAACTGGTCTCCTTCTAAAAAGAAGAAAAGTTACCCGGGTTCTTTCTGCCAGTCTCTCAGCAAACACACAAGAGAAAGGTTATGTGAGGACACACTGAGAAGGTGGCCTCTTTCTAGCCAAGGAGAGCGGTCTCACTAGAAACCAATGCTGCTATCACCCCGATCGCGCACTTCCACTGCCGGAAGTCATGAGAAAATAAATTCTGTTGTTCAAGACACCTATTCGGTGGAGTTTTATTATGGCAGCCGAGAAGGCTAATGTAATAAAGTATTGAAATATTTTAGGCAGAGAAGTGATAGATTTACATTTTAATATGACCACTGTGTCCAGTGGAAAATTTATTGTAGAAAGAACTGTATGAGTACAGAAAAATTCTCAGGACATTAATTGGTGCAGTCATGTTAGATGGTAGTCTGGCATTGTATATGTTTATAAGTACCTAATATTTGATGAAGAAATTCCATTTTAACCCACTGTAGATAGGCCCACACAAGATGATCATGGCAGCATTATGTATAATAGTGTAAAAATGGGGCTATTTAAATACTATACAAATGGTTAAATCAATTATGGGGCCACCACAGAGCACAATTAAAATACTTTCATCTATAATTATGTATTTACATAGTTATTTAGGTAAGGGTAACTATGTACGCAAAATAAATAGAAAATTTTCTCTGAACAGGAAGTTTCTTGGAATATACATAAACTATAATTAACAGCTATTATCCATGACATGTGGAAATGTTTGGTGGGTGAGTGGAGTATGTCAAGGAAGTGATAGTTGCTTTTCCTTTAATAAATTTATCATTTTTTTGAGTATCTGTTTTCATTAAACAAATTGACTTATCTTTTTTAAGCCAATAGACTATTGCATTATATGTCGGCATTTTGTACAGAGTTTAGGGTCTTTAAACATTGAGTTTTTATAACATTAATTACATAAGTTGATTTCAAATTTGCTCTTTGGAAGAAATAGCCAAACATATTTTAGAGGTATTATATTAACCACACAACTGTCAAGATGAACGCCCGAATACATAATGAGTATAATTTTAAATTGATGACAGATAGCAAAGCTAAAGCAGAAAGAATGTATCGTATTATTTTTAATTTAAAAAAACTCTATGTAAATGCACTTTTTGTAGGAAAACCTGAAACAGGATGCCTGTATGCCCGATTCCTTCATTAATCACTCGGACCTTGCCTGTAGCCTTCTTCAGGAAATTTGCACTGTTTTATCAATTTAAGTATAACACGTGTCTTCATTCTCAAGGTATTTAATTAAAAAGGAGAAGTATCTTTAACTCAGTAAAACTTCCATTACATATTTGAATGATATAACCATTATTACGAAAATAAATCTGCACCACCCTTAAACCATTATTAGTGATCATACCATGTGGTAGCAATTTATTAATTTAATGATCAAAACTGACTACTTTCTCATTAATCTTCATTTACTCTCAGAAGAATATGATTTTAGTTTCAGAGTATTATGTTTCTCCCTGTTCATATATGCTCTTATCTCCTTGTGATAGCACATTTTTCTGCATCTATTTTATTCATTTGTTGTCCTGTCTTCTGTAGTCTCGTTTTAAAGATCCTAACGTATGTGTGTATAGTAAATCTCCAAACCATCTTCATTAAGTCTCTATGAGCCATCTGTGTGGCAAAGTACATTTGCCATATGGTATTATATTGTTCTCATATTTTATCTGGAAAAGTTGTCTGGTTATTGAGTATTTGTTAACATTTGATTGTAAATTATAAAGGCCAGGCATTGTTTCTTTGTTTTATCTTTATCATCTTAGTAGAAAATCACTTAACTGGATGTTTGAGTGTCCTTTAGGGATGAGAATACATGCCCCCGTGTGCTGCCTTTCTTCCTAAAGTATTATATTCTCTCAAAATTCATAATGTTCTTTACAGTAATTTTGATGTAGACTAGGAAGTTGTTAAATTGTTTTCTTGTTTTGTTGCTCATGATTTAAAATATATATGAGGGTTGGGGATTTAGCTCAAGTGGTAGAGCACTGGCCTAGCAAACTGAAGGCCCTGGCCTAGCAAACCGGCACCCCCCAAAAAAATAATAAAATATATATTAATGCATAAAGTTTACATTCTTTGTGTTGAGTTGGTAAGTGTACATAACACCTTCCTTTTCTTTCATCCCTTTCCTTCCTTCTCCCTCCTTCCATCTCTTGATCTCCTTCCCCTTTGAGAAAGATCTATCTCCCTACTTCCTACTATCTTTTATTTTGCTCTTTATTTTTACTCTGGGTTTCTCATATCAGAGCCACAGTGTGTTATTTAAGCTTGTATGTCTGATTTATTGCACTTAATATTATGGCTTTAAGGTGCATTAATTTTCCCACAGATGACTCAAGCTTATCCTTCTTTATGGCAGAGTAGTACCCCATGTTCTGTAAATACCACATTTTGTTTATCCATTCATCTGTTAATGAGTGTATGGCCTACTTCCAAGATTTACCTATTATGTATTGTGCTACTAATATGGGTACACACATATCTCTGTGATATGATGTCTTTAACTCTTTGGGAGAGCACCGAGAAGAGGAATAGCTGGGTTAAATCAAATTTCTAGTTTTAGTTTTTAGAGAAAACTCCATACTTATTTCCATAGTGGTTGTACTTCTTTACATTCACACCAACAGTGTAGAAGAGTTCCTCTTTCCCCACAGCCTCCCAAGCATTAGTTATTATTTGATGTTTTAATGATGACCATTCTTTCTGGGGTAAGATGGAATCTTATTGTTATTTTAATTTGCATTTCTGTAATGGCCAGTGGTGTTGAGCATTCATTCATGAATTTATTGGCCATTTATGCTTCTTGTTCTGTGAAGTGCCTATTCATTTCACTTGTCCGTTTTTCAATTGAGTCTTTTATTTTGGCATCCCAGGGATGGAAGGATGGTTTAACATACACAAGTCAATAAATGTAATATACCACATAATAGAAGCAAGGACAAAAATCAGATGATCATCTAAGTTGATGCAGAAAAAGCCTTTAGCAAAATTCAACATCCTTTCATGATAAAAACATTGAATAAAATAGTATAGAAGGACCTTATGTTAATCTGATAAAAGCAATTTATGATAAAACCTACTGCCAACATCATATTATATGGGGAAAAAAATGAATGTTTTCCTCTAAAATCAGGAATGAGACAAGGACACCCTCTATCTCCACTCCTGTTCAACATAGTACTCAAAATATTAGCAAGACCAATTAGGCAAGAAGAAGAAATAAAAAGGCTTTGTATAGACGTCACATTATTATTACTTGCTGATGACATGAAGATCCTCTACATGGATGATTCTCTGAAAATACACCAAAAGACTCTTAGAACTAATAACCAAATTCAATAAAGTATCAGGATACAAAGTCAACACTCAAAAATCAATAGAATTCCTATACACTAGTAAAAACCACACAGAGAAGGAAATAATGGAAAATATCATTCACAATAGCACCAAGAAAAAATAAATACCTAGGAATTTACCTACCTAAGGCAGTAAAAGACCTCTACAACAAAAACTACAGTACTTTGGAAAAGGAAATTGAAGCAGAAAATGGAAAGTTATCCTCTGTTCCTGGATAAGCAGAACCAATATAGTTAAAATAGCTATACTTTCAAATTTATACAGATTTGTATAAATCAATTTTTTACAGATTTAATGCAATCCTAATAAAAATTCCAACAGTATTATCCACAGCACTGGAGAAAACAATCCTAAAGTTCAAGGGAACTGGAAGAGACACAGGATAGCAAGCACAATCCTGGAAAAAAAAGAGCAAAGTAGAAGGCACTACAGTTCTGGCCTTGAAGTTGTATTTCAAGGCTATACTGTGATAAAAACAGCATGTTACTAGCACAAAAACAGACTTGAGACTCACTGGACTAGAATAGAGGGTGCAGAAATGACTCCAAGTATATTCGACTATTTGATCTTTGACAAAAAGGGGTCAAAAACACACATTGGAGGAATAATACCCTGTTTGATAAATGGTTTTGGGAAAACTGGGTATCCACATGCAGAAGATTGAATCTAGCCCCATATCTCTCACCATGTACTAAACCAACATGGATCAAAGAAATAAATGTTAAGCCAGAAACTCTTACTTAACCTGCTTGAACACAACATAGGTAAAACTCTTGAAATCGTAGGTGTGGGGAAGGACTTTCCACAAAGAACCCCAGTTACACAGTAAATAGCTCTAAGAATGAAGAAATGGAATCATGTTAAATTAAAAATCTTCTGCGCAGCAAAAGAACAACTTGAGTTTGTGTAATATTTTACTTATAATTTATTTTATTAAAAATTCTAAAAAAATACATTTAATGTTTTATTGTTCCTGTTTCAGGTCTAACCTATTCTTTTTACTTTTATTTGTATATGTCCTCCTTTTTCTTTATTAGAAATTAATATTAGAACTATTTGTTATGGTTTAAAGAATACAATTGGGGGTTGTACTCCTAGGTACAGGTCTCTAATAAATGAAAATAGAGATATTTGTACACAGATGCTCATAGCAACATTATATGCAAAAGGTAAAAGTTGGAGACAACCTGTGTGTCCATCAGCAGAGAAATTGGTAAATGGAATATTATTCAGTGTAAGAGAAAAGGTAATTAATTCTGATACATGATATACAACATATATGAACTTTGAAGGCTCTCTCCGAAGTGAAATAAGCTAGTCACAAAGGACAGATACTGTATGATTACAATTATATTGGACACCTAGAGTAGCCAAATTCCACAAAGACAGAAAGAATAGTGGTTGCAGGGACTCAGAGAAGGGAGTCCAGGAGTAACTGTTTAAAGGGCATGCAGTTTCATTTAAGGAAGAGGAAAAAGCTTTAGAGATACCTGCTGGTGATGAGTATACAACAATATGAATGAGCTCAATATAAGATGAATTATCATACATGTATATATCTATATATAACCACCATTTAAAAAACTAATTGAAGTTGAAAATTCAAGGTTGGTTAGTGGAAGCTGGGAAGAGGATGGTGAAGGAATGGAGAAATGTTGATTAGTGAATATTGAGTTGTAATTAGAGAGGTAGTATAAATTCTGATGCGCAATTTTCTAGTATAGTGATTATAGAAAATAATAATATACTGTGAAATTCAAGAAGCTACGAGAAAGAATTTTGGAAGTTTTCACCATAAACAATAAATGCTTGAGAAATAAATATAGTTAACCTGATTTAAACATTCTGTGATACATAAACATATTAAACTTAACATTGTACCTCGTTAATTTGTAAAATTGTATTGATCAGCTAAGAAATCAATTCTTAAAATACTAAAGAATATAAAATTGGTAACTGTTTTAGATTTTCTGAAAATAGATATTTTAGTAAAATAGTCTCATTAAATTCACTTTTCACACTGCAGAAAATTATCATCTGAATTACTAAATTATCCATTAGTTTTCTTACTAAAATTTACAGTATTTTTCCCCGTGTGTTTCATTAAGCGTACGCCTATCCCCTTTACACTTACATTACTGATCTCAACAATTTAAATAACATATAGCTTCTACTGTTGGTAATATAAAATGTTTCTTCTTAGTTGGTGATATAAGATGCTTCTTGAACATTCATTAATTATTATGTTTTAAAGTTATATATCTTAGATTTTCCTGAAGTTTGTTCATGGCAGTACTTAATGATATATAGTCATTAATTGAAAAATTTAGCTAAAAGCAAGAAATATTGAAAATAATATAACTGTATTTAAATGTTTTAATTAAAACATAACCATTGGAATTTACCCACTGGAACTTTATGGCAAAGGCTGTGGTTTTGGGCATGACTCTGCCTATTTGAATTCTGCAGTCTTTCTTATCTAAATTGTAATCTGTCACAATTTGAGTGTGGATGTGGAAAACCAACTACGATGAGAGTTATCACTCTAAATTCAGGATCATTAACCTCAAGTCAGGTCTTTGTGATCCCCAGGAATCCTATCATATTTCCTTATCTGATCACTCTACTTTTCTCCCAAATAATTAGTTCTCTCCCTTCCAGTATCTGGTATTTTTCCCTATCTCTGCCTCCAGATGCCGATTATACTTTTTCACTGAAAAAGTAAATCAGAAAAAAAAAATTCTTTGCCTTTCCGCATCTGCAAATATCTTTCTATAGAGCTCATTCTTCCATCTTTTCGCCCACTGCTTTAGAATACAAGGTTTTTCTATTCTCCTATCTAATACCCAGCCAATCCCATATGAACTATATCCCTCTTGACATTCAAGGGCATCTGACTAGTAATTTTTTCTCTTTCACCTTAGTCATCCACTTTTTAAATGCAACCATTCACAGAGAGCATGTAGCTATGTATTTCTCTCATCTTAGAAAGACCATCTCTTGAAATGATATTTTACAACCACCAGCACAATTTTGATCCCATATACACAAAATACACAAAGTCACAAACATTCGAAAACTTTGGATGAGTTGAATGAAGCAGTTTCCAATCCAAGACCACCTGTTGCCACTGTTCTTTATGTTTGAAAAATTCTTTTATAATTATTATCAGCCACTCTCACTTTTTAAAAGTGCAAATCACTCATAGAGAAAAGAGGTACTTTTTACTGCAAAAAATTACCTTTCTAAAATTTTGTCATAAAGACTTGAATAACCAACTAAATAAGTTCTAAGCATAAGACATTTTTCATTACTTTGTTCATATTAGGTAAATCATACCTGAATTTTAAAGTTATTTTGGTAAATGTGGGGTTTCCCTTGTAGTCCTCATATTTTACACATCCCTCAGATCAGTTAGGATATGGCTGTGTTGGTTTGGTTTTTAGGTTGGTGTGCAAAATTCCTTGGGATAAGCAGGATAATGATAGAATAAAACATTGACAACTTTTCAAGGCATATATAAAGAGTTCAACAAGAATATCGGCAATCTGTACGTTACTCCAGAATGTGTGTTTTTTAATAAGGGTTTCTTCCCCCCCCAACATAATAGGGAAAATGCTCGTGCTAATTTTGTGGTTTTGACCTCTTAACCTAGAGCGTATACAGGAAAATGGATAACAACATGCAGACTTATGGGAACCGAAGCCCAAAAGACGCATCTGGTCATCAGAAGGGAATGCAGGATGTGCCGAGAGCAAAGAGTCCCAGTTGTAGGATGCCATCTGCTGTAGCAGAACTAATGGAGGAAAGAAAAGAACTAATTGGAAGTAAATGACATATAAGCATGCAGTTCAGCCAAATAGAATGGGGTGAGGGATGTGACTCTGTCACATCTGTGCAGTTTAAACCATGGTCAGTACCACTGATGATGGGAGTAACGTGTGTCGCTCTTGAGTTAGAGAGCATTGTGAGTGATAAACACCCCGAGAGAAATCAAACCTTTGGAGTAAGCTAAGCAACTGTGTCCATTAATAGAAGCCAAGGGAATCAGGGTATTAGACCAACTTTACCTAGACTTCAAATGCATCAATTTTCTGGTCAATACTATTTAATAAATAGGTAGGAAACAACTATTAATCGTTTTACAAGATGATGGTGTTCATTACTGTGGGAAAGGCAGCCTCGTGAGCACCTGCCCAGGTAAGAGTAGACCCTGGGCTTGGAGCAATTCTCTGACAAGGAATCCCATACACCCTCTACTAAGATTATAACCTTGTCCGGGTGTGTATTTCTGCTGCAGACACATTGAGTGTTTTATTTCTCTCTGTTTAAACGCGGATGTCAATGGCTCTCAAGCACATGTACCCCTGGTTCTCAGTTTTTTAGATTCTATAGGGTGGGCTCCAGTTCAGACTTGTGTAACAGTAGGAAAAGGGGCATGAAAGGCAATTGCCCTCCCTTGGTTGTGGGGATAGGAGTCTTGGAAAATACAAGCAGAGCTGCTGCTCATTGTTGGAGCTGATCTCGCTCTGTCTCTTCTCTTTGTGAATAAATTATTGTTTCCTCCAGTGACCGATCGTGTTTTACTTCCCTCAGAGATGCCGATAACAAGATGCAGTGGGTAGAAGTGTTTAGACTTCTATGTCTGGTGCTTAGAAGTAATGATCTTTGATACATTCCATATAGCTGAAGTCTATCTCCCCCCACCCCAAAACTGATAGCCAGTGCATGCTCTTCAGTTCCACAGTTGCCACAGAAAAATGCCATCCCCCATTTCTCTAGGGGGATTTCTCTAGGGGGATTCCCATTTCTCTAGAGAGCGTGAGGAAGATATGCAGAAGTTCTCTGACATACACAAAATTTCTGGTGGTGGAAACTATTTTTCTTCAAAATGTTGGCCCAGCCCTATTTTGACCCAGTATAGCTTTTATAATTCTTAAAAAGCGAGATTAAAGATGGAAAAGTTGAGGTAGGTGAGGAGCAGCTGCCGTGAAACTTGAAGGAGGGACAGAAATCATTGAGTACTTTGAAAGGAAAATACAGTTTGAAATATTGCTTCTTGCACATTCTATTGACTGTTCCTCCAGTGAAAAATCTTATTTTGAACCATATAAATGAATATCCAGTAAAAAATTTCTGGTTCTGCAGGACTAATAGGCTTCTACATACTCTAATCTGTAACAGTCAATAAAAATGTCAAAAGTCTGCACAGGTTGTTGAGTCCAGCAAAATAAATTGCAACAGACCCTCTGGATTTGTGACAGAAACAGGGACACTGACATGACATGACCTTTGGTTCCTTACATGAGCATAACTAAACAATAGAAACGTGAAGTTTGCTACAGCACTTGTATTTAGGGTGCTCGTAATAATGGGATTGCAATGATCATTTTTCTCTCCTATTAGCAATAATTATTCCTTTCTGGCCTTTTTACTTTACGTCATAATATTCCCTCTGGATGTAGTAATCAATCAACAGGAAAACATGAGAATCCCTCTCTCGGGAAGCCATGCTGTCTGCGTGCTACAGTTCTTGCTTGCTAGTGAAGAGATGAGCATCTGAGACATTGTAGTCTCCATTCGTTTTTAGGGAGATACTAATTTCTATAGCCAGCGCTTGTAAGCTCCAGTAAAGCATACCTGACTTTTCTTGCTTTTGCATTTTCCTGGAAAACCAAGTACATGTTTTACCTATAGTCGGAGCATTTTAGATACAGGCAACTAGTCTTTGCATTTTATTTATTATAAAGTCATTTAAAAGTGCCAGCCATTTGTACTTTATGTAAGTGTGCTTTATATTTTCTTCGTATCTATTTAAATGAGGTTTATGTAATTCACAGATGGAGAAATATGTTTTGGAGGCGTGTTGCTCAACAGAGCTAAAAAGTTTTAAAGGCAGTTGTATGTACCTGATAGATTAAGGTGTAGATTTGGCGAACATACGTAAAACCACATGAAATCACTGCTGTAACATACAGCTAGACACCAGAAAGTGCTCATGTTGATGTCTGAGGCCGGGAAGAATTTGTCTGTAACAACTTTTGAATGTGGATTATTTTAGAGGTAGGTCTCAATTTTGAACTTGCTTATATGTGACTATCAGTGGAATCTTTTCAAAGTAGTAATTTTGCCTTTTAATTCTATTTATATGTCTGACAAAAATTTTTCCCTAGATTTTTACAGTTTCTAAAAATATATCTTGAGATTTTCAAAATACATGAAAGCAAATTCCTAGTCAGTGTTTCACTTCAGCATATTTACAATGATCCTAAAAATAATATTTATATTTAATGTATCCTGCTTTGGGATTTGTTCAGGAGGTTTTATAACTTTGTGAGTTGTTAGCATATATGATTATATTAATTTTAAAAACTGAAGCCAATGATAAATAAATGTCAGTGTGCTTGCGAGGGAAGATGTAGTAATTTAGGTGGGGTACCAAGTCTAAACACTGTAAAAATAAGGTAAAACCTTAAAGCACTGCTTCTGACAAAGAGGACTATGATTTGTACTCATAGACTCTGCCGAAGATTAAAAACGGACCAAACTGCCTTCCTCAGGTTTGCGAATCTTTGGGACTATCCAACTTTCAATTTATAACTGTAGAGAAAGTTAAACCCAAACTAATGCTTAAAGAATAATGCTACAGTTTTCTCTACTTTTCAAAGTAAAAAGCACACCACAAGCTGTTTTCCATGGCATAAGTTTCCATGTTTAGCTCTGCTCTGATCATTTCTCATTCTCTCATTCATATTCATTCTCTTTTATGGTGAAAGTTTTCCTGTTTCTTCCTTAAATCTTATAAAGAAGAAAACTCATTTCTGTCCCTCAAAATTAGAACACCTTAATTATCATTTCACGTAAAAGTTAACCTGTTTGATCTTTCTTCATGCCAGAGGGGAGGAAGTATTTCTTTTGTTATTGAGGTTGCTGTTTGGTTTCATTTTTTGTTTTAGGGTCTCTAGAGCTTGACAGTATTCATATTTGGAACCAAACAACTGTGAGAGGCAGTTCTAATGCATAATAATATGTGCAAAGCATCCCTGGTCTTTACTCAAGGATACTAGTTGCACCCAATTGTGACAATCAAAAATGTCTCCAGAAATTGCCAAAGTTCACTCAATGGACGTTGAGAACCAATGACCTACAGGATATTTGGGAATACAGGGCTTACAATATTAGAGACAAACATGAAAGGAATCAAAACAGTGCTTTAGTTTACAGCATAAGCCATAATCCTAAAAAGAAGGAAATCAGTATGTCAGTTGCTTTATTTTTATATGATATTCATATGTTACAAACAAATAATAGGCACAGATCACTTGTCAGGCAGAGAATTACCTACGGGGACCAAGTTCAAATATTCACAAATTCAGATTTCTTAGGATGGTAAACATGATAGGCTGTTTTGAAGGGGAAAAGTGGTAGAGTACTTAACCTTACTAAAGTGATTTTATATTTTATGATTTGTTTTATTTATTGGTTATGACTTGTCGATGTCTCACCTTATCTGCTTAATACTCTATTTCATAATGCGTGTGCATTGATATATGTTCTTTTAATAAGCTATTGATACACTATCATCAGGAAATCGACTCATCTTTGGATCTCAGACTCAAATAAAAGCTTTGAGGCATTTTATTCTGTAAACCGTTTATGCTATATGCTAACATTGTTAAAATGATTAGAAATACAAACAGCGGTATTTATATGTTGACAGTTACAGAAAATTTAGTTAATTTTATTTGTAGAAAGGCATGAATTAATGGCACTTTGCTTCTGTGACAACACTGAGTCTTCTTTGCCCTGACAGCTGCAGTTTTAATTATAGTTTATATTCTCATACAAATGACTATTAACTATTTACTAGTTATTTTCTGTACTGAAGGTTGTTTTATTGGTGCCTGAGCCATAAAGGCTCATGTTTGGAAAGCCTGAATGTCAAATTTCTATACTTTATTCCAGAGTACTTCCCATCATCAATACACCTGTTTATGTTTTAAGAAATGATTTGCTTTATTGTGCAAAGTGGCCTATAAGGTGTTGTTTTATGTTTCTCAAGAAATCCACTTTAGAGTATATAAACAAATAAATGTCATCCATGTAGTTTTTGAAATTAATTATTCCAGAATAATATTTTCAGAATTTTAGATTAGATTAGGTATTTTGATCTTTCAGAATTTCTGCATTCAGGGTTATGGCATTCACAATTATGTCTTTTAAGATGGTGGCCCAAATCACATTAGGTCACACCACCCCATAGATTTATGGTCGAATTGTCTGTCCATAGAGCATACTTTTTGAGGTCTTGGTATATTTTTGTGCCTCTATTGAGCAATAATACAATTAGATGTATTGACATGATTTTAATATTTTACAGGATCATGAAAACTTGAAAATAAAATTTATGAGAACTTCTGTTTTAAGGTGAAACTATCTGCAGTCGTCTAAAATATGTGTTTTGCGTGACTCCCAGGTGTACGTCTCCATTATTTAGATACCAATCTTCTTCTCTTTTCTCATGTCCTGTCGTGTCACCCGAGACACCTCTTTGCCCTGGAATTCATTGCTTTCTGAATGTAAGAGTTGGCTCTTGTAAGCAACATCTGATTTGCATTCTTGTCTTCTCCTCTCATGCTTCATTACTGCTATGTCCATTGTAGATTCAAGAATCTTTGGCGGTGTGCTCCAAACACCACTGAAGCTTTCATGAATCCTCTCACCTCATCACGTCAGCCAGCGTGCTGGCTAGTGCCACTCTGGATATGAAATGAGTAAATGGAGGCCTAGAATATTTGAAGTGTCACAGTCATGGTCACACAGCCATTGCCTCTGTGCCTTTCAGTTTGACTCACTTGTCTTTGCTCTCATCTCTGCTAACGATGAGCACGTAAGACCACCATTCCCTACTGGCGGGAAGATTTTTAAGCACATCTTTGAACATACTCTTGCTCAAACTTTGTTTAATCAAAAGGAAAGCAAGTAGTGCTAATCTAACATCAGGTAGGAAGAAGTCGTGGTTATGAGAAATTCAAAGGGGGAGATATTTTGAATCGCAAAACTGTGTGTTTTAACAAAAATATACATTTATGTGACTCAAAATGAATGTGATAGTTTAAGCCAAAGTCTTCAAATTAGAATAGTTTATTCTTGGGGAAATAAAAGACCTTGTAATTATCACATCTATGATAGGCTAGATCAGCTATGAACTGTTTATGAGGCATGGTTAATAATCAAGAGTACATTTTGTCCTCAATGTTTTTGAGTGTTCATCCATGGAGGTACATTATCAAGTATGAAACAGTATGAGAAATGTAAATTTAAGTTATAAATGAATAAGACTTCTGCCTAGAAGGTAACTTGTTTGAGTTTGTTGTTTAGATAGTAAAAGTGCACTTTATTCACAATACAAAAACATGAACCCTAATTCTTCCTTATATATGGAGATCGATGCTTTACTTCTATGAGGAAGAATTAGTCATCTCATATATCAAATAATCATCTTGTATATCATTATATCATTAGATGACTAGTCATCTTATATATCATTAATTTTATGAAATCCATGGAGTTATTTGGGGAATTTATACATTTTTGGAGAATATACATTATTAGACGTAGAAAATTTATGAAGTCAAAATACAAGAAATGAAATAAGAAACCTTGGTCAAAAAATTTCTGTTTTTCTTTAAGCAATGAAAGTATAATGTTTATGGATAAAAAATTGTATTTTTCAAGGGTATGAGAACTATTATGTAAATTATATAATTAGTAGTTGTTAATGCATTTGAAGATATCTGAACGGACATTTGACATTTTCTTTGTGTAAAATATTAGAATCTTTCTTTGTGTGAATATATTAGTGACCTTAAGGAGACTAAAGTATTCCTTAAGAGAAATACATGTTATTACCTGATAAAGCTGTTGTAAATAAAGAAGGGAAGAGGAGTTGAAGGAAGGGGTGGGGAAGGAGGAAAAAAAACTCAAGATATATCATGTACAGAAACAAATTAACTATGATGAATGCTGTTGTTATTGTATATCTAAAGTGCACCATAACTCTTGGTTAAGAAAAAGCAAATATTAGAAAATTTCAGAACACAAGTACTCTAAGTTCTTCCAGCTAAACTACAAAAAATCATAACCTGTCTGAGTCTCTTCCAGAGGAGCATAAAATGGGAATGATAAATTTCACTTTATGAGCTAGTGTATGGATAAGTTTTACAAAGACGATGAAAGTATAAGCTTTGGGAAAGTAGCCTAGAACAATTAGTCACATATCGAGTGAATTCCATTCTGGGGAAGATGTTTGATCACTGGGTATAAAAAGTTATCAGACAATGTATGACTTTTTGTCCAAGAGCATGACTTTCTAAGCACCGAGATACTGACAATTACTATAAATCTGGAAAATATTTTTTGCCCTATGAGAACAAATATGAGTTATCTATTTTAATACCCCAAATAAGTAGAATCATGTGGTATTTATCCTTTTGGGATTGGCTTATTTCATTTAGCATAATGTTCTCCAGATTCATGCATGTTGTTGTTAATAGCAGGATTTCCTTCATTTTTAAGTCTGGCTAATATTCTTATTATGAATATACTACTTTTTCACTATCCATGTATCTGCTGATGGATGTCTGGGTTATTTACATATCCTAGCTGTTGAGAATAGTGCTGAAGTGAACATAGAATTACGTATCTCTTCATGTTCTAGGGTATGTATCCAAGTCTGGATACAAAACCCCAAGTGAGATTTCTGAGACATGCTGCGGTTCTATTTTTAGTTTTTCAAGAGTCTCTGCATGCTGTACCATTTTATATTCTCACTAATGGTGTACAAGGACTCCAGTTTCATTACGTCCTCGAAAGCACTTGTTTTCTTCTCTTTTTGTTTTTGTTAGTGATCCTGACAGATGTGAGGTGATAATCTCATAGAGAGTTTGGTTTGCATTTCTCTAATGATTAATGCTGAGTAACTTCTCCTCTATCTCCAGGCCATTCATATGTCTTTTTTGGAGAACTATCTATTCAGTCATATAGTCTATCTTAAAATCGGGTTGTAATTATTGTTTGCTACTGAGTTTTGGAAGTTTCTTTTATATTTTGGATTTTGACCTTTATCAGATGGATGGTTTGCAAATAGTTTTATGTTTTCTCCCATTCTATAGATTGTCCTTTTATTCCTAAAATTGTTTCCTTTGATATGTAAAGATTTTTTGTTTGGTTTGGTTTGATGTATTCGCACTTACTATTTTGGCTTTCGTTTCCTATGAGATCATCACTAAGGCCAATGTCAAGAAGATTTTACCCTATTCTCTCTGTCTCTCTCCCTGTCTCTGTCACTGTCTCTCTGTCTCTCTCTCTCTGTCACTGTCTCTCTGTCTTTCCATCTCTGTCACTCTGTCTCTGTCTCTCTCTGTCTTGCTCTGGCGATGCAAACCAAGGCCTTCACACTGAACTACATCTCCATCCCTTTCTTAAGATTTTTTTTTTTTTTTGAGATAGTATCTTTTTAAACACTTAAGTTTTCCAGATTAGTTTCAAACTTGCTACCCTCGCGCCTCAGCCACTCAGAGCTTTGCCATCACTGGCGTGCATCACCAGGCCCAACTTCTAGGATTTTTGCAGTTTGGGTTTTTACATTTAAATCATTAATTAATTTTAATGTTTTGTAATATGCACAAGATGTAGATATCTGTATACAAGAGTTCCTATATTTAATAATACTACATTTTCCACTTAAAACTTTCCTAAGAGGCTTGATGGCATGTTAAATGTTCTTATAATAACAGCAACAGAAAGAAAAAAACAAAGAAGCATAAAGAAACTCTTACAGCTTCTTTATCTCAAGTTGGGCCTGTTTATCTCAGCTGTAAACATGGTTTCATTTCTGTGCTAAGGAGGAAACTCAATTTACATACATTAAGTATGTGCAGTGTTTTCTCTATCAGGTATACATTCAATTCGATTGAATTATCTGAAATCTTTCATTATCTAAAAATAAACCTATTGAAAATATGGTTATTAAACAACTCTGCAAAAAATAAAAGCTTAATCATGCAGTAAAAAACTCCATTTCCTCTAAAATACATTTAAAAGATATACAAAACTGGTCATAGAGAAAGTGTTGTAAAGTAGCTGAAGTAGCTGTAATTGATTTTAGAAGTCCTGTTGTGTGTGTATTTGAGTGTGTGTATGAAAGAGCAAGAGAGAGAAAGTGAGAGAGAGAATAAGGTGACAACACCGAGTACTTAAAAAGTTATTGATTTAGAGTTTATATGCCAAAATTATATGAACCATAAATACATTATAAATAGAGAATTACTTAATCAAGTCTCCATTTAAAGTCACAATTGAACTACCTATATTATAATAAAAAAAGAAAAATTTTCTATTCAAATTAGAAGTGATGATACAACTTCTTTTCCCCTACCTGGTCTCCTTCCCTCTTATCCTCAGGCAACAACTGATTTTCTGTCGTTAATGCATTAATTTGCATTTTCCAGAATTTGATTTGAATGTAATAAAAATATGTATTCTTTTTAAGAAAGTAATTGATATATTGAGCAGAATATAAACAACATAGGCAAAAATCTGCACAATATAAGATAGTGAAAATGAATATCTGAGAACAAGACAAAGATGTGAAAATATTTCATAGCTAAAAATTTCCATAAGACTATAGGAAGAAGAAATTAGAATTAGACATCAGAAAATTGTGTCTATAAAATTTCAGATACTATATATTTAAATATATGTATTTTAGACATGGTGCATACCTCAGTGGTAGAAAGTCTAGCATGCACAAAGCTGTGAAATGGATTCCCAGCACTGCAAACAAAACAAAATAAAACAAATAGCATAATAAAAGACAATATTATGCATGTATAAATTATGTTAATTTTCATAGTAGGTTCAGAGATCTTTGTATTAGATTTCTTGGGCTGCCATGACAAAATGTCGTAAATTGGGTAGCTTGAACAAGAAAAATATATCTTCTTTCCTGTGTGCTTATGTCTGTCATTATTTTTTATTCTTTTTTTTTTTTTTTTTAGCTTTTTTTTTTTTTGGTGGGGGCATGCTGGGGATCAAATTCAGGGCCTTGCACTTGGTAGGCGGGAGCTCTACCACTTGAAGTAAATCTTCATCCCTAATTTTTTATTCTTAAAGAACATCAGTCAGATTAGGTCCCACCCACCCTAATGACCTCTTTAAAGACTCTATATTTTGTGATACAATTAGGATTTCAATATATGAATGTTGGGAAAATACAATTCCATTTGTATTTCAGCCTTCAATTAATCTCTTTTTTATCTTTATAAAATTCTCAAATAAAGGAAACTAAATGTAGATCAAAATGAAAAGTTCAGTTGAAAATATTAAGGGCTGTTTTAGTTACTTTGTTTGAAGCAGAGTCACAATACCCAACACCCACAATTTAAATGAGGAATGGTTTATTTTGGTTCAGAGTTTGTGGTGGGTTCAGTCCAGACTCTGTTGGTGCCAAGGCAGGATGGCATGGCAGAGCACAGATCATGGCAAGGCAGACAGGAAGCGGAGTGAGATCAAAGATGCTCCCAGCAACCCACCTCAACTCCCAACATCACATTCAACCATAAACTCATTAGTGGATGAGTCCAGTGATGAGTATCACTCCCCCATGATCCACTTGCCTCTCCAAAGCCCTTAAGACACTTTGGTGAGGACATCTAGATAAAACCATGACATTCTGCCCTTGGTTCCCAAAAGACTCATGCACATCTCTTTATGCAAAATGCATTTAGTCTATCTCTAAGAATCACCAAAGTCCTAACAGTTTCAATATTGCTGAAATGACCAAGTTCAGTCTCCTCTGAGATCTAAGGCAAACTCTTAGCTGTGAACTCCTACATAAATCAAAATAAAAGTTAAACACTTCCAACATACAAAGTCATTGTATAAAAATTCGTATTCCAAAAGGGAGAAATATGAAGACAGAAAGGAATGTGGTAACAAAGCAAGATCAAAATCCTGCATTTTGGCCTACAGTTCCATGTCCAGCACTCTGGGCAAAATGTAGTGAGATGTGAACTCCAAAGGGCTTGGCTGGCCCTGCTCCTATGGCATTGCTGGTTGTTGTAGCCCTCATGGCCTCTCTTTTGGGCTGGCTTTGCTCACTGCTTGTGGTTCTCTGCAGATGTTCCACATTTCTGGCTTCTCCAACTTTCTGGGGTCTTCATTGCACTTTTAGTTTCACATGCACAGCTTCAAACCTTGGTCTCTCAAGCACACACTGCCTGGTTTCCTGGATCTGCTTCTGAAATATGTTTAGAAGCCTCCCTGATTCCACTACTGTTCATTCTGAATTCTGAAAGCCCCAAAAGTACTCATGCCACCACCTCAACATTGTACTGCCTAGAAATTTCTTCCACCAGATTAATTAGTCTGCCACCCTTAATCTCAGTTTCCTACAAAGTCTCAGGCCAGGAGCAAACTGCAGACAAATTTTTGACCAAAGTGTAACACAAATGGCCCAGAGTACAACTGCCAATGGAGTCCTTGTTCCCAGTGAAATCTCCTAAGCCTGGTCTTCAGCATTTGCCTTTCTATTAGCACTGTGGTCTCCTCAGCTCTGGCCAGAGTCTCCCACCAAGTTTGATTTACAGCATTCTCAGGCTGCTTCTTCAACCGGCATTTCCAAACCTTCTCGAATTCCTCCCAGGAACCGGTTCCAAGGAGCCACGTGTTCAGGTAGTGTCACAGTGATACCTAAATCTGTCTTAGTTACTTGTTGCTGAGACACGATGACCGACACCCAAAACTGAAGGAAGGCGGGGCTGATTTTGGCTCACCGTCTGTGGAGGCCTCAGTTCATACTGCACTAGCTTTGAGGTAGGGTGGCCTGCCAGAGGAGGAAGTACTCAGGGCATGACAGGCAGAAAGCAGAGAGAGATCGGGGAAGAGGGAGGAAGATACAACCTTCCAGACCTCGCCCCCATGCCCCACGTCCTCTGACCAGGCTTCACCTCCCAGCATCAAATTTTTCTATAAATTCCTTGGCAGGCTGTCCCTCTCGTAAGGTTCATGCCGCATGAGCTGATCACCTCCCCAAAGTCCCACCTGTGAGCTCATGAGGCTTTGAGGGGATGTTAGAGATAAACTATAGCAAGGACCTTCAGGAGGATGTTCTTAAAGGGATTTAGATGAGTGTTTATGATGAATATTTTCTGGTACAGAAAGTTCTTTTTAACTGTAAAATGATATAATTTCCACTTAACTCACTATTTAATGTTCTTAGTTTCCAGAGAGTAACATGTAAAACACATTTTATCTTTCTATGGGAAATATAGCATATACAGTTTTATTACTGATATTATAAATTATTCCTATCACATCTCTAATTTTTCGTTATATTTTTAAGCTTAGTAATTTTTCTAACTTTTTACTTTAACCATTTGCCACATGTGCCACTTCCTCTTCCGGCGCAGGATTAGGTCTCCAAAACACAGTTCACCAAATTAAAAAAAAGTATCAATATTTTAAAGTTTGAATTTTAAGACATTTGCACATAAAAATTGTAGTTATTCTAAAAGGTAAGATTTCCTTATTGAAATGGTATAATTTAAAGAAGGAGCTATTTTACATGATTTAATATCTGTTAAAATTTATTTAAAAATATGAAGATGAAATCTTTTATAATATATGTCAAATAGTTGTTATTTCTGTAAAAGATAGAGTCCTAAGTGGGTAGATAAGTCATTGCCTCAATTATTTTATGGATTACTTAGAAAAATTTTAAGTGTACTCATTAGCTATTCAAGTTTTTAGAAATCATCCATCTTTTATTCTGGGAATTGTTCTTTTAATTTATAATATTGTTTGTATATCATTACATTAGCCTTCTTGTTGCAAGACACAATACCTGATGCCCAATAACCACAAATTTTAAAAAGAGAAGTTTAATTTGGCTTATGGTTTCAGGGGATTCAGCATGTGACTGGCTGGCTCCAACCCAACAGTGGTGGAACAAAAACACTTAGTGCTTGGCAGCTAGGAAGCGAAGCAGGGGAAAGGTGCCAGACAGGAAGGAGCCAGGGATCATATATATTCAAGTCATGTCCCCATGACCCATCCAGACATACCCAGAAGTAAGCTTTATAAGCCCTATGTGGCTTCCAAGCCAATCAAGCTGACAAATTAAACTTAACCACCACAATCATGTTTACATATGTAAAACTATGATCTCTTTTAAATTAATACACTAAAATTACCCAGTAATTGTTAGCACACCCACATTTTTAGAAGTCTAATTTTAAAATCTTATCTTCCTTGCTTTAAGCTCAATAGGTGATTTCGTTGTTTGGAAACTGTGAACAGAATTCTCGCCATGTAATATGAGATTAACAGAAGCACTTAGTGTCTAATGATAAATTGAGTTTTGACTATTTCAGTAGTGGTATGATATATACTCAACCAGCACATGGCTAATAGCAGCATATTACTAAAAGAAAGGGAAAAAAAAGAAAGGAAAGAATACAATGACAGTCACTTTGCAGCGGATGCTGTCTAGAGCTGAATTATGCCCCTCCAAAAAGGAATTCACATTTTAAAGTTTTAACTTCAGAGGGTGTCTGTAGTTGTTGAGAGGGTCCTTAAAGAGTTAATTAATTTAAAAAGCAGTCATCGAGGTGGTCCCTAATGTACTGTGACTATTGTCCTTATGGGAAGATGGGCTCAGGACACTGATGCCCCCACCTCAGCCCCCACTTCTAACCTCTAGAACGGCAAGCAAATACAGTTCTCTTGGTTGAGTCAGCTAGTCTGTGGTGCTTTGTTGTGGCAGACTCACCAGCCTAACAGAGATTTTATATAACCCTGATAAGTACATTTTGGTATTTATCATCTTTCATTTCATCTGGTCATTTAATAAGTATTCATTAAACACTTTCGCACAGCATCTGCTTATGTATTTTTTCAGGGCAAGCATACAGTCTTGGGCAAGGCCAACAAGCTCCATGATTTTACTCAGAGTACCGTAAGGGTTAGAATCCAGGCAGATATACAACAAATACATGTAGAAGCAAAAGAATATCTTGAACCTATCATTGTCATGGTGAAAAATAGATTGAGGCAATAATAATAGCAGTATATATGTATGTGCTAGCTGATCTGGCTTAATTCAGTAAAAATGTCACTTGTGTTTATTGACATACTCTTTTTTTTTTTTCTGGTACCATTTTCTCCAACAGTTTTGATTGATTTTCTCATTATTCTGATGGCTGACCTTGAGAGGTTGTAGAGGAATCTTGTAATTAGTGAGAATGTGCCAAGGCAAAATCTTTCCTTGCTAAAAACAGAGCATTTGGAGCGTTTGATTTTTTTGAGTTCTTTGTATATTCTAGTTGTTAGAACCTTCCAAATTTAAAGACCCAATCCATAAATGGGCATCTGAAATGAATAAACATTTCCCAGACGAAGAAATAAAAATAGAAAATAAATATATGAAAAAATGTTCAACATCATTGGTCATTCAAGAGATGCAGATCAAAACACTAATATACTATCCTAACTCCAGAAAGAATAGCTATTATCAAGAAATCAACCAATAACAAATGCTGGCGGGGCTATGGGGAAAAAGGAACCCTCCTGCGCTGTTGGTAGGAATGTAGACTGGTCCAGCCACTGTGGAAATCAGTGTGGAGATTCCTCAGAAAACTATAACTAGAGGTTCCATTCAACCCAGCTATTCCTCTGCTTGGTATCTTCCCAGAAGAATTAAAATCCTCATACCACAGTGATATATACACAACCATGTTCATAGCAGCACAATTTGTAATAGCTAAGTCTTGGAAACAACCTAAATGCCCAACGACTAATGAATGGTGAAAGAAGATATAGTTTTTCTACACAATGGAGTACTACCCTGACCTAAAAAGGAAAAACAAGAGACATTTGTATATATGGGTGTTCCTTGAGAACATACTCTTAAATGAAATAAATCAGACACTCATGAGTATGTATCAAATTGTTTCTCTGATGTAAGAAACCATAAGTATAAATAAGGGCAAAGAAGTGTAATAGATATTATATAAAAGGAAGATAGTATTCAAAAGAGAGGAGAACTAGAAAGGGAGAAGGAGGAAAAGTAGGAAGGGAAAAAAGGAAAGAAAGGAGAAAGGAAAAAATGGAAAAATATAAGTAAACCTGCTGTAAATAGGGAAGGAGGCAACAGAAGGGAGGGTGGAAAGAGGGGGCAAAACCAAGAGGCATCATGTACAGGTACAAAACAACCATGATGAATGTGATCATTATGTATACAATGTACCAATACATGCTCTTGGTAAAACAAAACAAAACAAAAAACAAAAAATACAACAACAAAAAAACCAGAGCATTGTACTTCATTAGTGAAGGACTGAGGTGGAGAATCTGCTGGCGGCAGTTTTTATGCTTTGGGGGGAGGTTTGGCTTCCATGTCACACGCAAGCCTGCCTCTGTGCTCTTGCCGTCTTCGAGCTATCCTTTGTGTGCATGAGCCGCTGGAGCTTTCAAAGGTTAGCCAGGTTTCCACACCGAGGAAACTTCTCTTTGTTCTGAAACTCTTCATCCATTTTTCACACAGCTTAGTCACTTCTTCATAGTAGAAAAGAGGCAGTTGTTTCTGGGCTCCATCGCTGCCTTAAAATGTGTGTGATATGTGCATCAAAGCTGTTACTGGATGCTTGCCTGTAACACACAGTTCTAACTGAATACTTCCAAGGAGAGGAGGCTAACAACTTCATGGTTAGCATGTGTCGTAAAGACCGTGGCAGCATGTTCAGACCACTCACAGGGCGCCGAACAGGCTGAGAACATCCCTCGAGGAAAGTGCGAGAAATGCAGGAATACCTCCCATAGCTTTTGACAAACAGTATACACTCAGTAGGTATTTGCCAAATAACATTTTGGATTTAATTTCAGATACTTCCATTTACCTTCATCATTTATTTTGTTGATGTTACTTCATACATGTCATGATGTCAGTAGATAAGTCCATACAAAGTAATAGAAAAATTTAGGTGGTGTTTTTATACATTTGTCAAAAATTCATAATATAAGTGAGTATTGCTTTTATTATTTTCTTGTAAATATTCTATGTTTGGTTTCTTTTAAAAAAAAACTTTTATTAGTCCCTGTTTGCAGTATATGATGACTACACGAACTGTAGGAAATTTGTACATGTTTTGGGTTTCCTACCAGCAACATGACTGATATTTTTGGTTGGATTGATGTGTAGGGATGTGCACTGCAGAAATTTTAAGTCTCCCTGTCCATATTAATTAGATGCCAGCTCACACAAAGAATGTGTCCTACAAAACAAAAGTGTAACAAGACATTGTTTATCATTATCAGTGTGTGTGTGTGTGTGTGTGTGTGTGTGTGTGTGTGTGTATAAAACCAGCTTCAGATAAGAACAACTACACTTAACAGTTTATTAAAACAGCATAAGATACCAGACAACAACAGTTTTTCATCTTTCTACCAGAACATATGTCCCAACTTTGATAATTTATTCTCTAGGATTGTTATTTTTTAAAATTTGTAGATTGAGTAACAACTTCGTCTAATGCCTTAAAACTTAGAAATCTAATATCAATTTGCTAACATGATTTTAGAATAGTCTGTAATTAGAAAGTACAAATTTACATTAGAGACAAATTTACATTGGTTGTCAAGAAAAACCAGAAAAGTGACATGTAAACTGAAACCCAAAGCAACGAGGATGCAAAGACTGATGAGGAGGGTGAAGAGCAGTCTGCACAGTCTCAGACAGTACAAGTGTAAGCACCTGATGAATTCATCTGAAGCACCTCACGCTGCTTCTCCTCCTCTACAGTGGGCTTATCGCTTTGCCATTTTATGTCTATTTCCCACCATAAATTCTGGCATATATTAGAATCCTACTAATTATTCATTGGATACATAAATATATGCAAGTACTAATATTTTCTCTAGATCTGATGCCAAAGGAGACAATGCATGTAAAGAAGCCATAAAAATTGTATATTGTCCTACATGGTGGTTATGCTACTTTTGCTTTCACTACTTTTGCTGATATTTTACATACCAATATAATGAATAGAGTGAAGAAACTTATTCCATATTGTTTGGATTGGTATACATTTAAACTTAAATTTATGGATAGAATGTATAATACATAAAAAAAACAAAAAAACAAACAAAAAAAACTTCTGTCCCCTACCTTCTTGTCCAACTTACAGTCACATTCCTATTATATTTCATCATTGGTCTCTAAATGAGTAACTAATCAGTGTTTACGCTTGTGATGTGACTCCTATATTCTAGAACAGGCATGTAATAGTTGTTTTAATTTTAAAAAGTGTAAACACACCATACTCCATAGTGAACATGGACTGAGTCAGAACTCAATTTTGGTTCTTAAATAACATGTTTTGCTAAAGAATTCCAGATGCTTTGTAAATGTTACTTTTATTTCACATAATTAGAGAACTAACTCTTATGGGAAAAGTGACTCCTACCTCTTTGATTCTGCTTAACTGCAAATGTTAACTCTGTGGAACTTTGGCCTTCTCTGTTCAGTTGGACTTGGCCACCTCTTTTGATAATATCTGATTAAAGTTTTATTTTTGCCCTAAACTTCTTGATTTTTGTCAGCATGTTTTCTCCTTGAGTACATTTCTCCTCATGAGCTGCTGATCATTTTGCACAAGCCTTTAAATTGGAGGGACTGCTGGCTTTTCAACTTAAATAGTCATCAATTCACTTTAAGCTATTTCTCTATAGAGTGTGATAATATTGTAATATTTCCAAAGACATCTTATAAAAGGAAAAATGAAACATGTTGTCCAGCCCATCCAAAGACAAAAAGCAAAGCAAAATAAAATGATGAGTGATGATGATTTCACAGTGGTTATCTGACAGTTCTATGCACATTTATAAACTGTGGCTAATTTGTTCCTGATTATAAATTCATGTATACCAAGAAATAATTAACAGAATGGACCTTACATGCTGCACTGAGACTTTACAGGGAATTCAGGTAAATTAATTACAGTCTTCTAGATGGTCCCTCTTGTAGTCTCCTTCCCCTGAGTGTGTGCAGGGCTCATCTATATGGTCAGAAATCACTTTGATGATAATGTTAGCTTATATGGCAGAAAGGATTTTACAGATCTAATTAAGGTCTCTAATTCACTGATTTTGAGTTAAACCAAAGGGACAATATCCCGAGTTACCTGACCTAATCAAATTAGCCCTTAGACTTAATCAGGGGTTCCAGATGAGATTCTACTGTAGGCCTCAAAGGAATAAACTGCCATGATTTGGAGAGATTATGTGATAGAGACCCCTAAGACCTCAGAATGACCCCTAGTTAATATCCAGCAAGAAAGTTGGGAGTCTGGTCGTATAACCACTAGGAACTAAATTCTGGCAATAACTAATGAGCTTAGAAATGAATGTACAACTCCAGGTAACAATGCAGCTCAACAGTCACTTTGATGTCAGACTTGTGCAAATTTGAAAGAAAACCCAACTACACCATGCCTGAATTTCTGACATACAGAAATTGAAGTAACAAATGGGTGTTGTTTAGAAGTCACTATGTGGTAATTTGTTGTATGGCAGCAGAAAAATAATGCAGTGTATTTTCTCTAATCTACTTTTAAAGTAACAGAAAGTTAAAACAATTTGGCATTTCAAACCATCATCATCTCTGTTAAATGCTACTTTAATATGCCTCTTAAAATATATATTATATTTTTATATAGCAGGGAAAGAATATAAGCTCTGAAATCATCCTGCTTAGAAGTGTGAAAACCACTAGAATCTTAAGAACTTGCCTTGACTTCTGTTGGGCCTAAAACTCACTTTACAAAAGAAAAATGGAAGGATTTGAATTTATTTTTCAATCAGTAGTTCAAAAGCTAGGATCCAAATATAGGTAAGCTAGAATCATAGATAAGTAAATAAATTATTTACATGGTTCATACACACTGGAATTGTACTATAGATAAGCACGAAGTGGATTATTCAGATCCATTTGTTTTATGTCCTCGCACTAGTTCTTTGTCCTTTATTCCTAGATTTTGATCATTTCATTACCAGAACAAGGTCAGAGAACATTTCTAATGAATACTCTTTAAAATGTATTAGTATATGTGATGGGGGGTTTAGTGAAGAACAGGGATGAAGTTAATGTCTAAGGATTAAGTTTTAGTACTTTCAGTAACACTGAAGCTAAAACAAATTAAAAAAGCATTAAATTTGAAACATGGTACAGTTAAGCCAGAGTCCTTTTTATAAAAGCTGCAAAATGAGAATTTTTAGCTAATGAGTGAGACTTGGCAGGACATAAATGGAAATATGTTTCATTGGCCAATATGTTCTGGAGGCATCTGAATGTCTAAATAAATGATGCTCAAAAGAGTATTTTTGGCTTTAAAGTGTCTCTAAACATTTTGATCAAAAATTTGATTGCCATATGTCCATATCCTCCAACTTTAAGATGAAAATACTTCAAGTCTCTTGAGATTTCTTACTTTCTGGCAGGACTGACTCTTTTATCGTTAAGCACTGTGTCTTATAAACTGAGCTGTTTTCCTTTAATAATTATTCTTATCTACTGAGTACTTCGATATACATGATGTGGAATTGGAGCTAAGATAATGATTTGTGGCAGCTTCGTGCTAAGAAAAGCAGCCCTATTTAGTGCTTGGTCTTCAATGATGTTCTGAATTCAACCATCATGGCACTTACCCATCATGCCTTTCTTATACAGATTCATTTTTACTCATAAATGTTCATTTTTTTTATACAGATTCATTTTTACTCATAAATGTTCATTTTTTTTATCTAAGCTTCTGGGCTACAAACTTCTAATACTGAATAATATGCTAATTATTTCATTCACTTGAATAAAAACATTTTATTTTCATTAAATATGTAGATGTCATCAAAGGTGGAAATCTGAATTTTGAGGAAAGATAATTGAGCCCTGGAACTTTTTTTAATGTATTAAAAACTCTCGGATCACCTAAAATGTAGGATGAGGTAGGGAGTTTGTCAATGTTTTCCCAGTTTATCATACCATGTGCTTCAGTCTGTTTCTGATACCATGAATATATTTAGTGTTTATGAATGTTTATACATGCATAATCTTATATTACGGAAATCTTAAGAAAAACTACTTTTTAATTTGAACTCATTTTCTAATTTGATATTCCTAGATACACTCTGAAGGGAATTGGTGGTTGCATTTATTTGATTAATAGGCATTATTTTTTTAAGAGCAATGTCAGGTTTACAGAAAAACTAAATAAAAACACAGAGGGAATGGTTGCCTTTTTGCTATAAGTGCCTCCCCACTATTAGTTCTTATGTTCATTGTATTTCATCTTTTAAATCAAAATTTTCAATTTGCTTCCATTTTTTAATGTCCACACTTTTAATATCTGGGCTTTTAATGTCTTGTTAAGGAACACGGTGATAATCATGAAATAAAAGCCTTCATTAAAATGGAACATAATTGATTGATGTATACTACAGGTCGAGTTGGCCTGCCTCCTAAGCAGCAATAGAAGGGGTATGACCAGGAGTTCAAGTGCCATAATTGAAAATAAAAGCTTTTATATTTAATACCTCTCCTATTGAAAAAGGAGAATTTCTTTTGCTTCAGTTTGAGGCCTAAATCTCATATCTGATTGTGTCTGGGCCCACTTAAGTTATATATTGAACTAAATAGCTCCCTGGCTGGCAGACATTTATGAGTAGAATTTTGAATGATTTCAATCTTTCAATTTAATAAAAGAGATAGTATATCTTAATAGATTCTGTGTGTTCTGTGTACCCCTTATAGAGCTGAGCAATGTCTGAATACGAAGCACTTAAGACAAGACGAATGAGTGCCTGACTCAGAGAAGCATTAAAATGTCTGTTCGCAATCTGTGCCCCACAGTCCTGATAATGGGGCATGGAATGACCTTGTCTCTCCCTGTGGCAAAATGCCATGGCTGACATCTGTGGAAATTGTGCTTGCCTGGATCCCTGAGATGCTAATACACAACTTTCATCCTTCCACAGACTTCTGTCACCAAAACCAAATGTTGTGGGTACAGCAAAAAGGAGCTGTAACTTTGCAGATGAAATCTAATGGCATAAAATATCAGTTAGCATGCCTACTGCATTGAAAAAACCTTATGAGTCTATGACCAATGGGAGAAAATGTATTTGCAACAACCATATACTTATATTCAAAGATGCATATAGGAATAAAATCTTTACTGCTTCTATGCCTGAGTCATGCCCTAGATTCTAGCCAAGTTCTAAGTGTAATCTTTTCTTTGACATGTTAGTAATTAAGCAAAATATTCTTTCAAGAGAATATTCTGCACGATATTCTGTCTATCCACCCATTATCTATCTTCCTCTCTTAGTGGCAGCCTTCCCTGAAAACTGTCTTTCACTTCTGTCTACCAGCTAAACACTGATATTAATTTTTTTTTAATTTTTAAATTTTGGTGCATAATACTAACTGAAATACTACCAGTTCCAGAAGAAAAACTTACCATTTCATCAAGTCTGATTTTATCTTTAATTCTACAAGCTCCAACTATATCTTGCATCAGACTGTAGTGTTTATTTCCTAATTATCTGACACTCCAAATAAAAGTAAGATTCTTCATATCAGGGATCATATATCATTCATTTCTGTATCCTGATTCTTTCTAACTTACTGTATTTAACTAGCCAGAGCTAATAGATGGGTGTTTAATTACTGGTAATAAATATATGAATATTTTAACCAGTTACAATTCATGAATAATACCAATAATCATGGGTCCATCTTTAGTCAGGCACTTGCAACATACTTTACAGACACTCTTCTACTGGTTCATGAAAATAGACCTGGCAGATTCAATGGGATCAGGAAACTGTTGGGTACAGAGGTTAAACAACTTCCCAATTCAAAGAACTACTATAGCTCTAAGACTTATTTCTTCAGCTTTTAGACTCCTCATTTACATTACATCTAATGACACTGGCATGTGAGATAGTCATTAAAAAGGTTATCATAATGGTCATCTTCCTTGTAGATGCATTACAATTTCCCACACCATTTGATTTTAACATAGCCATTTGGTGTAAAATATAAATACAAGTGATGGTTCTCTCCCTGACAAAAGGTTTTAAAACCAGTGTGTGATGGTTCCTGTTTCGTTTTTCTTTCTTTCTTTCTTTCTTTCTTTCTTTCTTTCTTTCTTTCTTTCTTTCTTTCTTTCTTTCTTTCTTTCTTTCTTTCTTTCTTTCTTTCCTTCTTTCTTTCTTTCTTTCTTTCTTTCTTTCTTTCTTTCTTTCTTTCTTTCTTTCTTTCTTTCCGCTCAGGTGATTCTAGAAAGTTCCATCAGTCTGAATCTTGATTTCAATCAACACAGCCCTAATACTGGCCTGAGTTGTGCCTATAAAATGAATAAGAAAAAAGAATTTGTATTAAACTATTGATATACAGGTTTTTTTTTAAGTTGTTGCAAATTAATCATGTCTATGCTAACTGATTGAACAAGAACTTGTTCTGCTTGAAAACTTTCACTTCTTTGATTTATTCTTCAGTAATCTGTGTTTCCTGTGGCGCAGCAATCTATTTATGGCCAAACACATAATCTCAACATTATAGTCATTCATATGCCATAACAGGCAAAGGGCCAATTGTTGTGGGACAGCATTTCAAAGAGACACGTAAGGAGATTTTTTACTAAATCAATGGGGGAACTTTTTAAAAGTGCGGATTCTGAAATACACTAAATCTGCACCAGAATCTATGGGAGCCAGTCAAGGAACATGGATTTCAAGTGATAATCATATAGGAGCCCTGTGTATGATAACGCTTGAGAATTGCATGAATATTAGAAGACAGAATTTATTTTTATGCTTAAGTCCTAAGATCTATTTCTTCCTTGCAGCATACACGAGTTATTCTTAGGCATAATTTTAATATCTTTTTGCTAAGTGATGATCCTAAGAAAGAAAAAAAAAAACCTCTTGGAATTCAAATTAGAAGTTTAGGAAGGTTTGAGTTTTCAAGATAAAACAAGCAGGTTATAATAAGAAAACATACTTAGAAAAATGAAATTGAGACCCAGAGTGTAATTACTTCAGATCATGTTCCTCAAGTAAGATTCCGAGTAATAAGTCTGCATCATATAAAATAAATGAATATAAAATTACGGCTTAAAAAATGTTATAATTTGGTATGTCTTTCTACATTTCCTATTGTGTTCTGCTGCTATGATCTCACACATAGCATAAGTGGTGTCAGGCATTAAAAAGTATTATAAAGTACACTAGAAGATATTGTTTCCTTTTATAATTTTTAACAGTATTGTGTTATGATAACAAATGGTATCTAATTTGTTTATATGATATTCAAGTTTTATAAACTGTGATTTAATTCAATGGTTTCTGTTTGAGAACTTCTGGAAGTTATGGATTGGAAGGCAGCTCTGCCATCTGCTCATGTGACACCACTTGATTTACTTAAATCTTATGAAATACACTCTTGCTCTGTGGGTTCCTGGTGCCACGTAACCCTTAATTATCCCTTTAAATCCTTGCCACACCCCTCCAATATGCGTATCAGCATCTCTTCACAGACAAGGACACAGCAGTCTAGAATTGTCATAGAGCCTATAATTAAAACCACTGCTGTTTAGCCCTGAAGCTGTCCAATTTCTCCCCACATTTTCTGCATGAAGCTAGTAGTCTTGGTTGTTCACAGGAAAAATACTGTTGCATTTAAATATGAGAAACCTTTTATTCCAGAAATTAAAGTATGTTTCATTTTCTCTTTGGATGATATCAAAATTACACTGGTTTTGGAACAAACATTTCCCAAATTTAAGTTTCCTTTCCCACTACCTCTATGCTCTGTGGCCACAGACAAGGCCTTTCCCTATAAACAGGGATAATAGATTTTTTTGATGTTTGGTCTTGAAGCTCATAGAAAATGAGTCCAAAGTGCCTGAAACGATGCTTAATACATAGTAAATATGCAATGAGTATTTCAGTTCTGTTGAATTTTACCAGAAACTATAAGAAACAGTTGGCTAACCCATATGTGCTGAAAATGTGTGCTTTAAATGTAGAAGATCTTTTGTAATTATGAGTATTAATTTAGTTGTATTGGATAACATTGTTGTCTACTCCCTTTACCACTTTCCAAAGAGTGTTCCTGTCATATTGAAGGAGGACTTGCTGATTAACCTGCATTTATAAGTAGGTCTTGCTTACTGTAGTCATCACAGTTCAAATTACATCTAGGGACTCATAAATATTGGGTTTATTATATATTACTAAAGGTAACTGTGCAAGTGAAAAATAATCACAGATAAATGAGCATTAAACCTGATGGGTTTACTTTATTGGCAAGGGATACTATTAGGTATAAAGTAATGTAAAATTTTCTTCTAGTAGCAATAAAGTTCATACGGATTTCTTGTTAAAAGGCAACTAGGTTGAAATATGGAAGCCAGGCTTGATTAGAAATATGAAGCATGCTCTTTGCATTAAATGGTATATGGCCAAGTGAGCTGCGTTCGTTTGACTTTCCAGACAGCCAGAGTTGAATTCAGAAGCAGCTAATTGACCGGGGACCTTCCTTTGGCATCTTGCCCAGTACGCTCTGGTGGGAGGAGCCATTTCACACAGAGAGTTCGCAAGCATCTGGGTTGCTGTTCGGAATGCTGCTGCTGACAGATTTACCATCTGCCTTTGAGAGAGACAGCAGTCTGGGGAACTTTGATACTAAGCATGCACGTGGTAGCCTTTGACAGTCAAGAGCCTTTATTAAACAAGAGACTAGAATAAACCCTATGTCAAACAAACAAAAAATAAAATTGGACAAGTGTTATTTTGATTTTAATTCTCTGTAAATACAGTGTAGAAAATTATTGCTGGTGCAGCATTTGAGTACCGTGCCAATGCCAGCTACTTTGTATTTATGTATCTATCTCTCGACAGCCCCACACCTACATAGTCACAATTTTGACCTTCATTTTCAAAATACAGAAGTTTATACTTCGAAAATAAAAAAAATTTTCTCCGGCTTACTTTAGTATGTCAGAACAAAAATTAATATCATGATAGACTATATTTACTGTATTCTTCACCTCATTGAATACTGCATTTTAAAATTTTCTCTTGGAAGTTGATTTTTTGGAACGCCTTAGCATAGGCTGATTATTTTGATAATGATAGATATACACAATATACTTCTATGATGATACATTGTATGATTGGTATAGATTACTCAGAACATGGTTATATTGAGATCAGGGTTGCAATAATCTTTACTCATCAGTTTCTCCAGAAAGAAATCTTATTCAAGGCAAGATTATACTTTTACTCTAAAATTATGTGTCATAGGGAGGATCAGGAAAGAATTATGAATGGTGAAAGGACACTTCATCCATGGAACACAGAACTTGTAGTAGCGGTGTGCAAGTACTTGGAAAAATTAAAAGCTTTATCCAGTTTTAAGGTCTATCATATCTGAAGGATGAGTATTTGGTTAGCTTAAAGTTTGTTGACAGTTGTAATTTATAGAATAGGTTTTTATAATGATTATGTCTGGCTTTCTTAGGGGACTGACAAAAAACTTTCAGCAAGTGAGATGTGATAGACATGTTTAATCATATTTCCACACAATTACATATACTTTTTTTCTTAAACATTCTTGGCCTAGTCTTTAAACACTCAAGTGCTGATGATCTCAATGCCATTTAATAAGATATCTGTGTTAATTTTAAATGGTGATTTAATTTAAAATCTCTAAACAGAAATGCATGGATACATTAAAATTAAATTGCATCTTTTAAAATAGCTCTCTGTGGACATTTCCTTCTGTTCCATAAAAGGCAGGCATTTTCCAGCTGTAAGCACTTGCATTTAAAATGCACATCTGACCGATAGTTGCCCTGCTTTCCTTTCCCTTGGGGAAATCTACCATCCTGGTTGCAGGCTATCAGTAGGAAGATAGGTAGAATGATTTATAACCAGCCTGTGGCTGTTTATACTAACATGCATATAGCCAAATTGCACTGGAGGGGAAAATGAAGCACAAGTTATTGATTTATATATTTTTAGGGCCAGCCTGAAACCCTACAAGTTCAATCAATATTGAGATATAGAGCTTATTATTCAAAATATGCAGTACACTAATGAATAGTAGAAAAAATTGGGAACAATAAAATAGCCTTAAATACAGAAGCTGTAACATATGAAGATTCATGGAAAGAGTTGAAACTCATGAATTAAATTATTCAGTAAAAATGAAATATAATTCTCACATATATTTGAAGACTCTGGACCCTCTCTTGTATCAGGCAGAGAAACAATTTATTGGGTGGATATAAAAGATTATGGTATTGTGATAAGTACTTGATAATAGGAGTCTAAATTTCACCAATGTAGAAAGGATTCTAGGATAAATTCTTACTCAGCTACTTGCTACTAGTGCATCTCCAAATAAGTTACTTAACTTTTCTTCATTTCTGACGTCTTAGTTGCAAAATGAGATAGATTGTTAGAGTACACAACAATCTGTGTGTGTCTGGGTGGATTGTGGCGATGTGACCTTGGATCTATAGCTGGTCCCTGGCCCTTTTCTCTCTGGTACTTTTCCTTGCTCTGCTTCCTGGCTCTTGTTGATGGAGCGGCTTTCCTTTGCCAGGCCCTTCTGCTATTCCTCCCTTGGAACCCTATGAAATTGGGAGCAAAATAAATCCTTCCTTTTTTAAATTATGTGGATATTTGGTTCCAGAGATGAAAAGCTAATTGATATACTGGGAATAATCCATTTTAAACTTCTGTATGTCAATTTCCATATATTTGTTTTCAAAAATATTATAAGAGCATCATGTGTGTAAAGCAGATTTCCAATAATTTTTTATTTATTATAAAGTGCTCTGTATTCTCCTCTTCTGTTGCCCTCTCCACTTGTGCCATTCAAATCCTGCCTGCGTCTCACAGGACATCTAACTTGTGATTTGACTCAACACATTCATTCCAGCAAACCCCAAGATGGAATCATTTTCTTTTCTGAACCCCTGAAGCATTATTTTGATTTTTTACCTTTCATGTTACTGCTTATAGTATATATCACAGTATTTGGTGACGATGGGTCGTCTTCTCTACTATTAGGTCATATTTTCGGATGTCTTTGAGATTTTTTTTTCTCCCAGATACTCTGTACTGAAATAAATATGAGAAATAATAGCTTTTAGTCTTGCCTAAGTAAAGTTGACCAAATTATATTATCTGTAGGATACTTTGTACCACAGCATGGAGCTTGATTGTCTCTCGTCAATAAGAGTTAATAAATACATGTGAGTCCAAACAAAAAGTTAACAAAAGTAAAGATAAATCAACCGATGCCTTTGTGCTTCCTTTTCCTTTAAACACCAAAGTGTCATAGCAATGGATAAATTTCCTAATATGTATGAATTTTCCTCAGTATTTAATAATGTCCTTCTTCTGGGACTAACATTCCATTCAAACTTTCAGGCTTGCTTTCATCTGAGAGTTACTACTTGGCATACTTTGACACAGAAGCATCACAGGAAGGCATTTTCTCTATTTTTATCCCAAGTCAAAAGATAATTAACACACTCTATTCTCTTCTCTGCCTCATTTTGTATATGTACAAGCGGAGCACATTTGAGCCTTAATGTCGTTGTCACTGTCTTACAATTTATCGCTACACTTTGGCTTCCCTGCTGAAGCTAATAAGTGAGATACACATGCTTTTGAGAAGAAAATGTGGTTGTTAATCTCAGAAGAGATTTTTTTAGCATCTTAATTTTTTTTCAGAATTCAAAAATCTTGCCAAATGTTAATGCTGTACCAGTTCCAGAAGAGCAATTAAAATCTTCAGGAAAGGATTATAATTACTGTTTCTTCAGAAAGATGTCAGTATAGATTTAAGCAAGTATTTTTTCACATATTGAGATTTGCATCCAAAAAAATGCTTCTGTTTAACAAAAGTTGTCAATAATGAAACAAGAAATAAAGTGAATCAATTTAATCAACCCCATAGAAAGCAAAGTAAAGCCTTATCTCATTTCTTTCTCTGAAGTCTAATAGACTTGAAAAATGGGCATTATGAAAAACCTCACTGGCATTATTAGAATGGGTAACTAAAATTGAAATTTAAAAAGAGATTTTTTAAAACACTAATATTCTAAAGACTTTGTATTTTGGAATACAATAGAAAATTTCTTCTTAAAGCCACCACTGCATTTTGCACTTTGCACGACTTTTTAAAAATATTCTGCGTTTCACAAAAACACAGAGCAAAATCATATTAAAAGCAAATCAGGGAAAATGAAAAAGACCATCTCCAGCGTGGTGGGGAACTCTGACTGTTGTTAGTAGTCTGCCTAAGGAAATAGACTGGGATTGTATTTCAGAGCTTGCCTGGCATGTGTGAAACTCTGGGTTCAGTCCCCAACACCACCCCAAAGTCGACGAAGATAATAAAAAAAGGAAAAAAAGGAAGATTTTTGTCTTTAATTAAGATAATTTTGGTAACAGAAGAGAAAATTGATAGCCAGAATATAGCTTAATATATTCACTTGTAAGGTCATACAACTAATAAATTACAAACTGGGAATTGAACCTAGGGTTCTTCTTTCCCCATCATTTTAAATAAAAAGGTTTCTGAACATCAACCGCCAAGTTGTCAAGGAACAGTGAATACCAAAGGAAATATCCAGTTCAGTAATGCAATATTAGAAAAATATTTTTGTAAAGATATTCAAATATATACAGGGTGATCAAAATATTCAGTGCAGGACTGGGTGTGGTAGCCCGGGCCTGTAATCTCAGAATTTGGGAGGCAGAGGCAGGAGGATTACTGTGATTTTGAGGCCAGCCTGGGCTGCATAGTGAGTTTAAGACCAGCATAGACTGGACTACACTATGAGACCCTGTCTCAAAAAGATATAGATATATACACACACACACACATACATACATATATATATATATATATACATACATATATATATATACATACACACACACACACACACACACACACACCCTTTTTTTTGTTTATTTGTTTGAATCATTATGGTAAAAGACATATGCCATTGATCAAACACTCCTCATTTTGAATACACTTATTCCGTGGGTCTTGCCACTTTCTGAAACACTTCTGGAAGTCCACTTTCATAAGAAGTGTAATAAAATACCTTGTGAATTTCATCCAACCGAAAAACAGGCTTATGTAAACATTATAGTGAAAAGAAGGAATTGAACCAAAAATACTAAGTTCTTCTTGTTGGTAGTAGGCTAATTACCAGGGATAAAATAGTGATGAAGGCAGCGCTGGAAACATGTATTAATAAATAAAAGTATAAAAAAGTAAAAATAAAATCCATTCATTCTTGTTCAGAGAACTTCAGCTCAATTTCTGAGCCATGTACATCTCAGTATCGTGCCATGAAGTCCTGACTGTCATTTAATTGAAATATTTCAGCTTATACTTGTCATTACTCTTATTAACTTGTGTATTTAGTTGTTTCCTTATACCCATTCTCAGCTGTCAAATATCCTTGTTTTTAGGAATGTGATATTCCCAGAATGCAGGTTTGGAAAAGTAACTTTAAAGAGTTTGGCTCTAGTAGGAAATACTGCAAATGTAAATCACCAGGTTCAGATTTTACAGTCTTTATTTGCTTTAGTTTGTGACGATTGGTTGTGTTTTTTTTTTTTATTTTGTTTTGTTTTGTTTTTGTTTTTTGTATTAACCTGTGTCTCACCAGGCCTTGGCTGGTGAGAATATTTGAGTCTGTCGAGTCCTTCGAGTTAATGCCAGCCTGTGAAAGAGAACTTGGAGAGATGTCTGCTTTTTCTAATTACAGTGCTTCCTCTCCGCCATGGCCTGCACACTGCCACATCAGTGTATTGCACAACTTTTAACTACGTGCTCTTGAGTAAGGTATTAAATAAATAATTTATTAAGCGGTTCTCATATTGGATACTTCTTCACATACAAAGAGAACTATGTATGTAGTTATAATCAATTTTAGATAATTGATATTTAGCAAAACTGATTAAACGACAGAAACAATTTTTTTTCCTAAATTCTTGGTTTCTAGCTAATTATTCAGGTTATTGAGAAAGTTGTAAGTGTTAAGCTTAAAACAGTGTTATGAAAAGCTGTGGTGTGAAATAGCATCTTTTAGTAAATCTTCATAGCTATTTTATATCTGAATATTGATGGTAATTATCATAGAACTGCTTCTTTTTGAAGATGTTTAAGGAAAAACTAAAATATTCACTGACAGTGCAATTAATTCTTCCTCAAAAGCTGCTAAATTATGGGCTAACAGATCCTTAATGATGATTCTAATCTCTTTAATTCAATTTCTCAGATCAGGAATAGAACCAAATGTCAGTGTCTGAATTCTTGTCTGTTCACGACAAGTATAACATTATGAAATGCTTTTAAAATTGCTTACTGGAGTTCTGATGTTGAATATGTGTAGAGTAAATATAATATTGTCTCAGTTGAGCTTTATGACTGAATTTGTGTTACTTCGTGTGTTATTTTATCTAATAATAAAAGAGAGACAGTTGAATAATTTATCTTGCTAAATTATTTCATAGTCACATCCCTCTTGCAGCATATTATTAACTCCAGTTTACAGTGAAGGATCGGACAGTAAAATAGCTTGCTAATTATCAGAGAAGTAAATTAACTTGCTGCAAGTTACACAGTGGCAAGTATTGGAATTGCAATTCCAGGGGTCTGCTAGCTCCCCCTCTTTTGTTCCATTATGCCTCGTTACCTCTGCTCTTAAAGAATTGGCCACAGGAGAAATACAGAAGATTCTCTTCTGCCAGTTGAAGATATTTGGTATTTACGTATCAGCAAGGCTCTGGGGCAGCCTCATTGCACATTGCTTTCCTCTTCCCTTTCCTTTCCCATCACTTCCCCCTCAGCCATACAAACCTTCCGGTGAACTGTTTCTAAGCACCTTTCAGTCTCCAGGTCTTTGTAAATTCTATTTTTCCGGTACTTATTTCTTACTCATTCTTCATCTCAGGTTTAATGCTATTTCTTATGCAAAATCTGTCCTATGTACCCACTTGTTTGTGAGCCATCATTTTATTTTTCGTTTATAGCAGTCTAATATATTTGTTGAATAAGTGAACTATTGGATGAGGAAATGCATGTCATGTGAGCAGAGCAGACTATTGAGAGAATAATATGCTGTCAAGAGTTAGGAAAAAATATACTCTTCATCAAAAGAGGAAGGCTTGACTACAGTGGTACACTAAGAATTTCAAGAGACAATCAACACACACAATCTGAAACATCTGGTGAAGTCTATTTTTAGCTGATAAAAATATTGAAACTCCACTCCTTCCAACATATCTTGTCTGAGTCTTAGATATTGTGATAGTTAATAGTGATATCAACTTGAATAGATCAGGAAATGCCTAGTGGATTGGTTGACCACAGTTCTGGGTCTGTCTGGGTGTCTCAGGTAGGGTGCAAATGGAGAAGGGAAGACCATCCCAGATGTGAGTGGTGCTAACCAAAAGGCTTGTAGAGTGGATGGAATAGAAAGGGCAAAAAGAAGGAAGTCTTCCCCTCTGCCTCTTTGAAGGAGCTCTGGTCTTTGCCATCCCCTTTGGACCTCAGCTCCAGTTCCTTCGGGCTTCCTGAGCAGAGTCTCTGGCCTTCTAACGCAGACCCTTTGACCGTCCAACACAGATTCACGCCAGAATCTCTAGCAAGCTCCAGATTTGCTTTGACTTTTGGGGAGATTTTCATGTTCCACAGCACACAGTCGTTTGCATTCTTCCACCCTGACTCTACAGGCTGCCATTGAAAGGCTACTTTATAAATCTTTTACGTATCATTTATTTTGTATCTGTTCTTCTCCTGAACCCTAAATGATTCAAGTATAGTTTTCTATAGGTGCATTGCATCAAGGAATGCTTTTTATCTCTGAAATATTTACAAACATGTGTAGGTATGTGGGCACTGTTTAATATTTCACCTTCACTAATATAGTGTGAAGAGCCTACAAGTTTTTCTTATAATATAGTAACCTTATGTGTTTGAAAGAAGGAAAATTCCTGAAATTCCACTCTATTGGGTAAAAGTATTGTACATTTTTATGTGAACTTTTTGCTAGTATTTAAGATTAAATTTTAACTGATACATGAGAACATCCAAACTGTGCATATTAATGGGAAATTATGTAATATTTTAATCTATTTCTATTATATGTTTATATCAATTTAAACAACTATGTTCTCACATCATTTCTTTATGGTAAAATTTCAGAATCTTTTTTCTAACTTCTTGAATTATATAGTACTTAACTGTTATGTATTAGCTTTTATTTTTAAAATTTTAAAAAAATTTTTTTACCAAGTACGTGTATTGGTACGTTGTATAATGTATTAGCTTTTAAATGTGGTGTGAAAATTATCAAGAGTAAGGGTGGTGTATCACGTTCCTGTGACATTTCTCAGAATTATGAGTCCATGGGAAACATTTTAATATAAATTTGCTTCAAATTTATCATCTATATAATGGGTAAAGTCATACCTGCCTTAACTATTAGTTTATTCATCCACATATCTGGAATGTAGACAAAAAGGACTATTATTTTTCCTTCATCCTAGAAAAATGTTGCATCTATGTGAGTTTCCATTCTTATAGGACAGAACCCATTTTTCTTTAAAATTGGTTCTCACTTCAAATGTGCAATCTGTTGAAGGAATTTTCTCCATTACTTTTCTTTTTTTCCTAGTCTTTTTCCTTTTTTTTTTATTTTAACATGTATCTCTTGTAGGTGCTCTTTAAAGCCATTTATAGAAAAGGAAGAATGAGAAAATTCATTTTTAAAATTTTTCAGGTTTTAAATGGGCCACTTTAATAGCAGTGACATTATTTAAGAAATCCTTTAGAAACGGAGTCACTTTTCAAAATATGAGGATTATATTGATAATATTACATAGTAAAGTCAACAACAGGTTCTAAAGCAAAATGGAGCGCTAACTCCATTGGTGGATAGTCTGGGTCAACCACCAACCTCTCGTGCCCTTTCCTTCATCTTAGGAAAATGTTGAGTCTATGTGAGTTTCTATTCATATTGAACAGAACCCATTATACTCATGGAAATGAACCGCCAAAATGGGGTTTGTATGGTTTCATCCACTGGGCCCCTACATTACCTTGGTGAAGCTCATCCTACTCAGTGATGGCATGTGACCAAAGCAAGCAAATGAGGATGTTAGAGTAGCATGCTAGAATTAAAGCACACTCCCGTTCTTTCCAAAAGAAGGTTATAAATGGAATGAAGTTCAAGATTACTGGGGCTATTTTAACATCTCAATGAGAACGAAGCCAACATAGAGGGAAACAAAGTCATTAGAATCACAAGAAAAAGGTAGGACCTGAAATATTTGGTTCCTTTGGAGTTAATGCTGTATGAGAGATAAAATTTCTCATTTTAAAGCCAGTATGAGTTTATTTTTTAATTACACACAAAACACACTAATTTGTAAAGACCAGATTTTGAAAATTTTAATGTGATGAGAAAACCAAGGCTTGGATTAGGCACTGTGACATGTCAAATCCCAGAGATAGATTGCTTGTTGCAGAAATAGAATTTATCCTCAGATCATCTCATTTATATTATTGTTCTTTTATCCCTTCCTTTTAGCAAGTAAAGTTCATAACAACCTAGTATAAACATAGAATTCCAATCTTATTATGCTGTTCCACCATGGTAACAAACATGAATACCCTCAGTCTCTCAAAGGGAATAATGTGCCTTCTGGCTCTTGGCCTCACAGTTTTAATTACATGCTCATCATTCCAGAATTCATATTTTAAGTCCAGATATTTCAATTGAACTCCCTGCCATCATGCTCAGTTATGTTATTTATAAGATTAGTAATAAAAAGGGTTGATTGCTCCAACTAGTAAAACTAAATCACGCAGTTCAGACAGAGATTGGTGGTGTGTGAATTTACTTATAACATTGACTTTTTGGATTTTTATTCCAGAAATATACATTGATAATGCTGCTCAACTCTTTTAAAATATACCTAAACTAAAATATGTCTTTAGTTAATTTGATTCATTAATCCCATTGGATGAAGTAATGTTTTTGAAACTCTCTTTGACTATATCAGTTAGCTATCACTAGTGATGTTACACAAATTTTAGTGACTTACAAAAGTAAATAATTTTAAAAGCACAATACATAAAAGAATATTAAATTCAATAATACGAAAACAAAGAACAATGAAAAATAAATAAGAATCAATAATTTTAAAACAAAAAATGGGGTGTAACAATAATAACGAACAGGAGAGAAAATTTAATTATTTATTTATTTAATTTATTTTAATGATACATTTTAGATGTACATGGTGATAACATTCATCATAGGGGATTTGTACCTGTACATGACATATCTCGTTGCTTCTTTTTTACTCATTCCCCTCCCCATCACCCCTCTTTCCTCCCTATTTACAAAAGTTTTGTTTCCATTTTTTCCATCCATTTCTTATTTCTCTTGTCCCTCTGTTCCTTTCCCCTTCCCTTGTTCCCTTTCCCATTTGGACATTTTCTTCCCTTTCCCAATATAATATATTTTAGTCTTTATTTACACTTTTATTTTCTCACACCAGAGAAACAATGGAGTATTTAAACATGTGTGTCTGATTTATTTCACTTAAGAGTATGGTCTCAAGATGCATCCATTTACCTAGGAATATCTCAAGCTTATCATTCTTTATGGCAGAGTAGTACTCCATTGTATAAACAAACCCCAAAACCACATTTTCTTTATCCATTCCGCTGTTGATGGGCATTTGGGCTGCTTCCAAGGTTTAGCTATTACAAATTGTGCTGCTATAAATATGGGTGTGCATATATTGCTGCAATATGATGCTTTTAATTCTTTTGGGAAGATACCAAGAAGGGGAATAGTTGGGTGGAACAGAATCTCTAGTCCTAGTTCCCAAAGGAATGTCCACACTGATTTCCATAGTGGTTGCACCAGTCTACACCCCCACCAACAGTGGAGAAGGGTTCCTTTTTCTCCACAGCCCCTCCAGCATTTGTTATTGGCTGATTTGTTGATAATAGCCATTCTTTCTGGAGTGAGGTAGAACCTCAAGGTTGTTTTAATTTGCATCTCTTGAATGACCAGTGATGTTGAACACTTTTTTATATATCTATCTGCTGTTTCTACTTCTTCATCTGACAAGTGTCTATTCATTTCAGTTGCCCACTTTTGTATTGGGACTTTAAATTTGGGGGTCTGATTTTTTTGAGTTCTTTGTGTATTCGAAATGTTAGTCCTTTGTCAGAGGAATGGCTGGCAAAAGTTTTTCCCACTCTGTGGATTGTCTCTTCACTCTGTTGGTAGTTTCTTTTGCTGTGCAAAATCTTTTTAATAAGATCAGGTCCCAGCTGTTGATTTGTTGTGATATTTCCTGGGCAACCGGGGATTTGTTCATAAAGTCCTTGCCTACACCTATGTCTTCAAGAGTTCTACCTATTCTGTCTTCCAACAGATTCAGAGCTTCTATTTTAATATTTAGATCTTTGATCCACTTTGATTTTAGCTTAGTGCTTGGGGAAAGATGCAGGTCTAGTTTTAACCTTTGGCATGTGGAGAGCCCATTTTTCCAGCACCATTTATTAGAGAGGCTGTCTTTCTTCCAGTGAGGTTGTTTGGCCCCTTTGTCAAAGATAAGATGACTGAGAGTGTTTGGACCTGTTTCTTCATCTTTTAATCTGTTCCATTTGTCCTTGGGTCTGTTTTTGTGCCAGTATCATGCTGTTTTTATTACCGTAGCTTTGTAATATAGTTCCAGGTCAGGGATTGTGATGGCTCCTGCTTTGCTTTTGTAGCCAATAATTGCTTTTGCTATTCTATGTTTCTTTTGGTTCCAAATGAATTTTAGGGTTGTCTTCTCTAATTCTGTGAGGTATGCTATTGGTAATTTAATTGGGATTGCATTAAGTCTGTATAGCAGTTTTGGGAGTATGGCCATTTTCACTATATTGGTTCTTCCTACCCAGAAGCTAAGGATATCTTTCCATTTTCTGATATCTTCTTCAATCTCCTTTTTCAAGTAGTTTTTGTCATATAGATCTTTTACTTCCTTCGTTAGATTGATTCCTAGGTACTTCATTTTTTTTGGATGCTATTGTGAAAGATGTTGTTTCCCTAATTTCTCTCTCGGTGAGTCTGTTGTTTGTGTACAGGAATGCTATTGATTTCTGAGTGTTGAGTTTGTATCCAGCTACGCTGCTGAATTTGGTTATTAAATCTAAAAGTCTTTTGGTGGAGTTCTTGGGGTCTTCGATGTAGAGTATCATGTCATCTGCAAATAATGATAATTTAACTTCTTCTTTTCCTATCCTTATTCCTTTTATTTCTTTCTCTTGTCTAATTGCTTTGGCTAATGTTTCCAGAACTATATTGAATAAGAGTGGTGCGAGTGGACATCTCTGTCTTGTTCTGGATTTTAGAGTGAAAGCTTTTAGTTTTTGACCATTTAGTATGATGTTGGCTGATGGTTTGCCATAGATGGCTTTTATCAGATTAAGATAAAGACTGTCTATTCCAATTTTCTGGAGGGCTTTTATCATGAATGGGTGTTGGACCTTGTCATATGCCTTTTCTGCATCTATTGAGATGATCATATGGTTTTTGTACTTGGCTCTGTTAATATGGTGTATCACATTTATTGATATGCATATGTTGAACCATCCCTGCATCCCTGGAATGAATCCTCCCTGGTCATAGTGTATAATCTTCTGATAATTTGTTGCATTCTGTTTGCCAGTATCTTATTGAAGATTTTTACATCTACGTTTATTAGTGAGTTTGGCCTGTAGTTCTCTTTTTTAGTTGGATCCTCTCTGGCTTTGGTATCAGAGTAATGCTTGCTTCCAGGAATGAATTTGAGAGTATTGCTTCTGTTTCACTTTAGTGAAAGAGTTTCAGAATTAGTGGCGTTAAATTGTCTCTAAATTTCTTGTAGAATTCAGCAGTGAATCTGTCAGGACCCGGGCTTTTCTTTGTTGGTAGGTTTTTAATTAACTCTTCAATTTCAGGGGCTGATATTGGGTTATTTAGAGTTTTTATATCTTCTTGATCCAGTTTTGGTAATTCATATGTATCTAGGAATCTATTTCTTCTGTATTTTCACTCTTACTAGAATACAGGTTCTCAAAGTAGATATTGATGATCTTCTGTATTTCTGCAGGATCTGTTGTGGTTTCACCCTTTTCATTCCTAATTGTATGAATTTGAGTCTTTTCTTTCCTTTTTTTATAAAGTTGGCTAAAGGTTTGTCAATTTTATTTAATTTTTCAAAGAACTAACTCTTTGATTCATTGATTCTTTGTATTGTTTTCCTTACTTTCAATTGCATTAATTTGAGCTCTGATCTTTATAATATTCTCCTTTGTATGGGCTTTGGGTTTGACTTGTTCTTTTTTTTTTTAGATGCTTGAGGTCCAGCATTAGGTTGTTTATTTGAGCTCATTCTGTTTTTCTGACATGGGTGTTCAGCGCTATAAATTTCCCTCGTAGAACTGCTTTCACTGTGTCCCACAAATTTTGGTAAGTTGTATTGGCATTATCATTCAATTGTAGAAACTGTCTAATTTCTTCTTTAATTTCATCTCTGGCCCAGTGATTGTTCAGGAGCGTGCTATTTAATTTCCATGTGTTTATGGAATTTTTGTGGTTCCTTTTGCTGTTTATTTCCAGTTTCAATGCAGTATGGTCTGATAGTATGCATGGGATAATTTCGATTCCTTTGCATTTACTGAAGCATGTTCTATGAGCTAGTATGTGGTCTATTTTGGAGAAAGTCCCATGTGCAGCTGAGAAGAATGTGTATTCTGATATTGTGAGGTAGAATACTCTGTATACATCTGCTAGGTCCATTTGTTCAAGAGTTTGGTTTAGTTCTGATATTTCCCTGTTGACTTTTTGTCTAGTTGGTCTGTCTATTTGTGACAGTGGGGTATTGAAGTCCCCCATTACAGTCATATTGGTGCTTATTTGGTTTTTCATGTCTGTAAATATTTGTTGTATGTAGTTAGGCACACTCGAATTTGGTGCATATATATTTATAATTGTCTTCTCTTCTTTTTGGATTATTCCCTTTATAAGGATGTAGTGACGTTCTTTGTCTTTCTTAATGAGTCTTGGCTTGTAAACCACTCTGTCTGCAAATAGAATGGCTACCCCTGCTTTTTTCCAGGTTCCTGTCACATGAATTATTGTTTTCCATCCTTTGACTTTCAGTCTATGAATTTCTTTTTGAATTAAATGTGTTTCTTGTATGCAACATATTGCTGGATCTTGCTTCTTGAACCATTCTGCCAGTCTGCTTCTTTTGATTGGCGAGTTGAGACCATTTACATTGGTGGTTATAACTGACGTATGTTGACTTATTCTTGTCATATTATTTACCTGTTCTTGGCTCCCTATTTTTCCCTTCTGTTCAGCTACTTGCCTTGCCTGAAGGATTCATTCTGTGGTGATTTCTAGAGTTGTAGTTCTCATTTTCTCTTTCCAGAATTCCCTTCAGAATATTTTGGAGTGCCGGTTTGGTGGTCATGAATCTCTTCAGATGTTCTTTGTCATGGAAGTATCTTCTCCATCAATTTTGAAAGACAGTTTTGCAGGGTACATCAATCTGGGCTGAAAGTTGTTGTCTTTTAGTGCTTGAAATACTTCACTCCAAGCTCTGCTTGACTTGAGGATTTGTGTCGAGAAGTCTGCTGTTATTCTGGTGGGCTTTCCTTTATAGGTTATTTGTTTCTTTTCTCTAACAGCTTTCAATATTCTGTTCTTGTGCTGAATTTCTGGAATCTTGATTGTTATATGCCTTGGGGTAGATTTTTGTTGATCATGGCTAATTGGAGTTCTGTATGCCTCACTTATCTGTATGTCCCATTCTTTTTCCATACTTAGGAAATTTTCTGCCATTGTTTCTGTGAACAGGTTTCTTATGTGATTTGTGCTATCTCCTCCTTTTTCACTGACTCCGATAAATCTTATGGTTTTTTTTTTTGTGTGTGTGTGTCATCTAGTAGCTGTCATATTGACTTTTCATGGTCCCTTACCATTTTGAAGAACTCTTTCTTTTCTCAGTTACTAATCACAATCTTGTCTTCTATATCTGAGCTTCCCTCTTCACATTGTATCATTCTACTGCCATTATTTTCAATGGAATTTTTAATCTCTCAGACATCCATTTGAATCTGTTTCATGGATTCCATTTCTTTCCTGTGTTGGGCATTTATGGGCTCCATCATTTTTCTAAGCTCTTCTATTTTTTTATTTGTATCTGCTCTAGAGTACTAATCATGTCTTTCATTCTGGAAATGATTTCTGTTTTGATGTTTTCTAGAGCCTCATTCATCTTCTATGTTACTTCTGCTTTTATTGCTTCCAAGAGTCTGGGTGGGAAGCTTTCGCATTATTCCACTTCATTACCCCCTGGGTTTGCTTTTGGTGAGGTGGAGGTATGGGTTTGTATCTTATTTGTGTGTCTTCTCATTTTCTATTTTTTTCTTCTTTTTAGTTCCTGGGTTGATGCTTATGAATTTCCTGTGGCAGGTAGCTTTTTTTGTTAGTTTTGAGAACCTTTTGGAAGTGACTACTTCCTTAGAGATGTCTTACAGGTGTAGCTGTTTTTGTGTTATGAGTCTGTTGCAAAATCTTGTCTCTTCAATTTATTGGGGCTGAGAAGTTGCTGTCTATTTGGCCAGCCCCTAGTTCTTTGACTGTGGCCTATAGCATTATTTGTGACTCCCTGCCAATCTCAGTCTTGGCATGCAAGGAAGAACGGAGTAGAACAATTCTGTCACCTCGGCTAAAGTAGTACAATCAGCAACAACAATAGCAGCAGACACAGTCGAGAAAATTACAAACTGTGGTAACTACTGATCTGCCACCTTAAACATTATGAACTAGATTTGTGGTTATATAACAATATCCAAAATCAACCAGACACTTGTATACAGTAAATATGCCCTTACTACAGTGATTTTACTCTCAGGGGAGAAAATTGAAAAGCGACTAGGAGGAAAGGATAGAGAAATAGAAGAAGAGAAAGAGCTGAGAAGCAAGGTTGGAAGCCAGGGGGAAATTATACAAACTTTGGGGAACTGGTAAAGGAGCCAGAAGGGCAAGAGAGAAGAAGTAAAAACAAGGACAGAAAAAAAAATAACAGCAAAAAACTAGAAAGTCACTTTCCTATAAAAACAAGAAAGAGGAAAAAAAAGCAAAAGGAACAGAGAGGAAAAAATATTAAAAATAATAATCATCATCATAAAAAATGTGCACTTCCAGGCATGTCTCTGCAGTCACTGGTAGATAGAGTAGACAGACCCAGGTTCTTGCTGATTAATCCCAGCAGTAGATTTTAGCAGCATATAGCTAGTGTTCCCAGCTGGGTTCAATAGCAAGACTTCACCAATTCCACTGAAGTTCAGCCTGATCACTGGCTGTGGGATTGAAATCCAATTTGTTCAGCTGGAGTCACACTGGGTATCTCTCACAGGCTTGGACTCAGTTCCCTGCCAGTTTGAACTTGGCTCCTTTACCTTTTGCTAACTTGAGTTCGAACTCTGCTCTGCCTTGCCCCACCTTGCCCCAGCACCAAAAGCCACTAGCAGCTTGTCTGAGTTCTGAGCTTGGCCCCTTTCCAAGATGGCAATCAGCCGACTGCCACCCTCTCCTGGGGGCCATCTGAGACCAGATGACTCAGGTAACTCACCAGCCACTGCAGTCTTCAGTGTCCACTTCTCTGCTCCGTTTGTGTGTCTTTCCATGGAGGTCTCTGGGGTCTCCAGTAGTCACTGTGCATCTGCAGGCTCAAACTGTGTCACTTGCACCGAGAGCTGGGGCTGCAAGTTGGGGCTGTGAGCCCAGCTGTGAGCCCGGCTGTGTGTAGAGGCTGTGACTGGGGGCTGTGACTGTGACCTGGGCTGCAAGCTGCTGCTGTGAGCCGGGCCGTGACCCGAGGGTGTGAGCCCAGACTGTGACCCAGGGCTGTGACCCAGGGGCTGCAAGCTGGGGCTGTGAGGCGGGGCTGCGAGTCGGAGCTCTGGGAGAAAGCACCGTCTGTCCACCACCACCTTCTTTGGGCTGGCCTCTCCTTTTGCTTTCCCGGTGGGCTTCAACTCTTGTTTCAGATCTCTGCTGGATCGATCCTGAGAACACACTTCCCTCCTTCTCTTCCCAAAGTTGCTATATTCCAGTGTCTGGACAACAAATATCAAAGAGGCTCTTACTCTACTTCTCTCTGCTCCACCATCTTCCTGGAAGTCGAGAAAATTTAAAAGAAAAGACAAATACGTGCTACTGCTCATGAGTCACCACTGGCCTGTGTGGGTCTCCTTATCTCAGCCTAACTCTGGCCTCACTCATACCTCTCTGGATTAGTTGCAGTGATCATCTCAGATGCCTTCCTCCCACCCTCCGTGAGGATGGGCTGGGTTTGTTCTTAGTGCGGAGACAAAGTACTGAGGAGACTAGAAAACAACAAACTCCTTAAGGTCTAGTTTCAGAACTACCAGAGTGAATCATATATTTCAAATATTTTCAGGGTTGCAATACCTGATCCTTTAACTACGTTTGACGGCATTAGGCCTGTCTTGGTCCCCTTTCCTTAAGGTGAATGGCAGCAAACAATAAGATCTTGGCCCCTCAGAATAACAAAGCATCAACACATCACACTATGAAAAAAAAGCAAGCATATCTGAAGTTATAAATACTTAAACATTCCACTAAAATACATTTAGAAAGTGAATAAACACTTTAGTAATTACCAGTTCCTTGCTTTTGAAAAGATTCACCAAGGCATTGTGAGGAAAAAAACAGGATTAATTAAATAAAAAAAGCTGTTAGCAAGAATTATGACAGAAGCCCTTTCAGCAGACTGCCCCATAACAGAATCGCAAGTTTCAGCATACAGTAGTACTTGATGGTTAACATGTGTTACTGTGATGGGGAATGAAATGAGGCCAAATCAATGAAGGAAAAACATTTCAAGAAGAATCTTGATGGGTCCCAATGCTTGCTTCTTAAGGCTCACAGTAAGACTGAGACCTAACTGCAGGACTACAAAATGCTTCTTGTTCTCAAACTTGCCACCCTATTACTAAAAGCTTATTTGTAGCACTTCACATGTAAGTGTTAAGAAAATATTGAAGACGTATTGAAAAGTAAAACAAAAATCAAGACAATTCAAAGAGACAGAGCAACTATTTCAAATACACATGGCAGGAGTGTAGGAATTACCAGATGAGAATTCAAAAGAACTATGATTAATATGTTAAGAACTCTAGAGGATAGAGTAAACAGGAAATGTAAGTATAAAGAGGGAAATACTAAGAAAGAACCAAAATGTGATACTAGAGACAAAATGGTGACAGAAATTAAGAATGTCTTTGATGGGTTTATTTGTAGACTGGATACAGCTGAAGAAAGAATCTCTGCTTGAGGGTATAAACCAGATGAAACTTTAAAAACTGAAAAAAAATAATTGAGTAAAGAACGATTTGTGAATTTGGCAGCTCTCAGAACCAAAAGAAACTTAGGGAGTGCCACATTGCATCATAGACAGGCAGCATTTACAGATGGAAGCCAGAAATCGAGTACAGAAACAATCTGATTGGATACAGTGTGGTATTTGCTGTATTTGAACATGGTCTGATCAATTGGCTGCCCGTATTTGACTGAGGCTCAACTATTGTGACGGGCTGAGATTCAGCTATTTGTTGTGAAAAATACTCTTTAATTGGGCTTTCAAATTGTTTGCATACTAAGGATGCAGTTCATTATATAAGGACTCAAAGCACAGAGACATTCTCAGGCCAAAATTAATTTAGCAAAGACAGAAAGCAAAGGTGAAACAAAGGTATAAAATATGCAATAACCACCAAACCGAATTTAATTTACAAAGAGAACAAAAGCTGAATATCCAAGAACTGTGATATAGCTATAAAGAGTATAATATGCACTTAATGTGAACACCGGTGATGGAGGAAGAAAGAAAGAGAAGGAATATTTGAAATAATAATGCCTGAAGATTCCTCCCAAATTTATGTCAGACAACACAGATACAGGGAGATCAGAGAGCACCAAAACAGAAAAACCCCAAAGAAACAAAACAAAATAATAAAATACTTATATGTAGGAACATCATTTTTTAACTACAAAAAAATCAAAGAGGAACAATGATAAGTACTGCACCCAACTTGTCAAAAACTATGCAAACAAGAATTCAAGTAAGTTATCTGAAGTATTGAGATAGGGAAGGAAAAAAAGCAAATACTAATCTAGAATTTTTTACTTTGTGCAATTTTTTTTTAGAAGTGAAGGCAAAATAGTTTCTCAGACAAATAGAAGTTGAGGGAAGTTGTAGCCAGTTGTTCCACCTTGCAAGAAATGTAGAAGAAATTCTTTAGAGAGAGGGAAATTCAGAAACCCAAAGTTTAGATCTACACAAAGAAGAATAGAATCTCAAAGAATGAATAAGTAAAAAGTAATATAAAATATTTTATTTCTTCTATTTTATTGATATAACAAATACATCTATTCAAATAAATTGATTATGTGCATTTATATGTTTTATCTATACAGACCTGAACACACATATATGCTCATCTGTCTTCTACATAAGTGAAATAAGTGACAGGCATGAGGCAAAGGATGGAAGAGAGGAATTAGCATCATTTGGTTATTAAAAGTAGTTCACATGACTTGAGACGTGGAATAGGCTTTTTAAAATATGGATTTTGACTATAGATGTGTAATATAAACTAAAGCAACCTCTAAATATTAGATAAAGTATAACTTGTTTGTGGATAGCAGAGAAAATGCAATCACATAAAAGGCTCGATTAAAACCCCAAAAGGCACAGAGTAGAAGATGAAAATTGGCATGAAGAATAAGGGCAGCAAACAGATAAATGTAACAAGCATTTTAGATATTAATTTTACTATATAATACTTTAACATCAGTGATTTAAAGTCACCAATTAAAACACAGATTTTCAAAGAGTATCAGAAAATAAGATCCATATATATTGTCTATATGAAACAAGCATTAAATATAAAGATGTAGAGATTAAAAGTAAGTAGGTGGAGAAGCACCTGCCATGCTAACACAGGACAAAGGATAGCAGGAGGAACTGTATTAATTTCGGACAGAGTAAATTTCTTTTTTTTTTTCCAGAGTAAATTTCAAAATTAGAAATGATATTATGAATAAAGAGTATTACATAATAATATACTGGTAAAATCCTCAAGAAGACATGCAACCCTTAATGTTTGTAAATCCAGTTAAAAGCATCAAACCACATGACACAAAACTAATTGAACTACCAGGAGAAAGAGTTGAATTCACCATGATAGTTGGAGACTTCGAAACGTCACCTTGTCTAACGAATTGGTATTGTTAAAACTGGCTCTCCGTGTTGAAGGCTGAATCTGGACCCAGACCTCTCGCCATATACTAAAGTCAAGTCAAAATGGATCGAAGAACTGAATGTTAAAACAGAAACACTTACTCTGCTAGAAGATAAAACGGGGAAACTTTCAAAGCCACAGGCATAGGCAAAGGCTTTCAGAACAGAGTCCCGGCTGCACATGAAGGAATATCAAGAACTAACAAATGAGATCACATCAGATTTAAAGGCTTCACCCAGGAAAGGAGTGAAAAGACAACCTACAGAAACGTCTCTATCTTAAAAGAAGAAGTCTTTACTTCTTTACAGAAAAAAGAAGAACAAGAAAAAGTACAAAATAAAAATATGAAAAAGGTATTTAAAAAGCAGGAAAAAATTTAAAGCTCAAAAATACTGCTTGTAGCCTTAAAATGAACTCACATTTTAAAAGAAAAAAGACAAACTTTTCACCTGGGTGATGTAAAGAGAACCAAGCACATGCTGTGCTTAAGAGACATGCCCCAAACCAAAAGAATCAAAGAGTTGAAGAGAAATATGGAGAAATCTGTATCAGGTGTTGTAGGCTGTTTTCTTCATCATCTTTAGCTCCCCACCAAGTTCTTCCATCTCTTTCTCTCCATTTTCTATTCTAAGCTGCAGGCCTGAGGGGTTGTGAATTTGATGTGAGGCAGATCAGAAGCACTCTGCCCTTTCATTACCAGTCTAGATTTTGATGCACTGGGTTTTGGGTCCATGTGTTAGGAATATGACTTTGCATTTGCCATATTGCTTAAGTGAGCCTTCTAAAGCTAAAAGAAACAGAGCCACAGAGGACTAAGAAATTACTGAAGTTGGATATAAGAAAATACTGGCTACATTGAATCTTAGTTATCGAGACTGTATCTTTATACCTGCTTCCTCGATCTTAGGAGTTATACCATTCATTTGGATCGATACATTTTCTTTTATTCTTTTATTTTCTTTTAATTAGAATTATTTATTAAGGACTTGAAAATGCAGGAGCCTTGACCAATATATGAAGCAAATGGTTTAATATAATACTGGAAAGTAGCAATTGTGACATTCATAGTAAAGCAGTTGTTGCCAAGGCAAAAACATTCAAGGGTCACTTTAATATGACTCTAAGCAGAATGTACAGTATAACTACCAAGAAAGTTTTGAAAAGAGAAATTCCACAGCAAAAATTAGATGACATAACATAAAGAAAAATCAAGAATTTTGGGAAAATGTTATATATTTCTTTCCACATGTGACTCAATCAAGTATCAGACAGAAAGATCATAGACTTAGATTTTTAAAATCAGCAATGATGATTTAATGTTCATGTATAAAATGTGAATTTAAGCAGTCACTTAAAATTAAGCTTAATGCTTCAAGGAGAATTTTTAGCATCACATGTATATATTAAAAAAAGTTTAAAAATCAGTTAAGGATCATCTCAGTGGGTTAAAGGGAAAAAAAGAAATCCTAAAAAATTACACGAAAAATAAAAAAAAAAGGAAATGGAAAAAAGTTAAAGGGGATCAATCTGTGAAACAGAATCAAATTCTCATAAGAAAATTGCCTGATAAAATGTATAACTTTCTGCCTAGTCTAGTCAAAGGTACTATTTCATCTTCAAGAAGGTTAGCTTTTGTTTATGACTTGAAATGCTTCTGGAGCCACATTTTACTCAGTCTAATTTAGATGCTGCTTCCATGCCTGTGTCTCCTAATCTAATTCAGGTTCACATGTATTCCTGGGTTGGGGCTTTCACCAGAAGCCTAGAGTTTTTGTCAGAGGCCCTACAATCCCAGACTCCTAGCTTTTCTCTTCGGGTCTAAAATACAGCTAAAAACTAAACTAAAAATAACTAAAAGTTTGCCATCTTCTCTGCCTCTGATATTATATTTGGAATCAGCAGATTCCGAGGGGGAAAGAATAGCCCCAAAGTTTGAGTTGACCTCTCACATCTTCTCTTCATGGCATAATATACAGTATATTCCTTCCTGTGTTGGTAATCTCCTGAGGCTTCCATGTATATATATATTTTAATTGTTCAGATTATTGTTCTCTGCAAGAGTTTTGGATTTAAACAACCTAACCTGTTATTGCTGGATGTGAGATTCCTAAAAAGTAACTTTTGGGTAGATAAAGCAAAAACAAAACTATCATCCGTGGTACCTAGAGAGGAATTCAGAAACACTTGAGGTCCTTCCTTAGTGGAAGAATTCTATTTCCTTATTTTGCCTCTCATTCTTGCTTTCTGTGGAGCCACAGGTGGAATAGACATTGCTAACTTCAAATGCGGAGCCTGCCTCTGTCTCCACATTTTATTATTTCAATGCCTTTCCTCATTTGTCTGAAATTATCCTGGTGTCTGCCTGGTTCTATTGCAATCTGCTAATAGCCTTTCAATCTGCCTTCTTCTACAGCTGACAACAGGGTCCTTGCAGAGTTCTGACAATATGCTCCTACCACTGCTTGGCAGTGGTGATGGCTACTGCGGCTTTCCAGTCTTGTTGCTGCCAATGCATATAAATACACATTTAGCACCACATTTTGGCCGCTTTTATTTAGAGGCTGTATCGCTTGACCTCTTCTTCTTATAGGCTGGCTGTAATTGATAGGGTGATGTGTGAGGGTCTAGACTGGATACTTTTTAGTAACCCTAGAAGAGGCATTCTGACAGTTCCTCACCATTCTGTGGAGTCAGTTAATGACTCCTGATTTCAGTTTTGGAATTAAACTGAAATTTCCAAGCAGGCAAAATTCTCTACATTTGCTGTATTAAATTTAGTTGATTTGGGTTTAAAATATGTGATGAATTCACTGCGTCTTCAGAAAATAATGAAAACCCCCAAAAAGTAACATGATGGAAAATTCTTTTTACGTATACTTTATAGTAAGTATAGTCACATAAATTAACTAAATATTTAAGATATAGTCCTGATCCTATTTGACTGTCATTTCCTTCGTACTAGGAATGGTGTCCCTCCAGCATGTGATTTATGCAGTGATTCTTTATTTATTCCAACGAAGAAATACTTAGAACTAAGAAAAGTCAAAGCCATGAGAATCTTGCATTATATTTAAAAACACTAAAGTTAACTAATCAAAAAGAGCATATAGTTTGCCTACTATTTTATTGTACTTTTCTTTTCCATGTCCCAAACACATTCTAATTAACCAGTCAGTCTGTTGTAAATACATATACAGTATTTAATTCTTTTAAAAAGTGCATTTGAAGAGTCAGAGGCACAGAGGTGTTAAGTTTCACCCAGGGAAGAATGGAAAAGCCAGGTGTTATGGGTTATACCGAGGTGTGCCTCCCAAAGCCTCACGTCCTCCTAGTGGGGCTTCGGGGAGGTGCTTGGATCGTGTGATACTCAGCAGTGGATTAGTCCCCTCATGGCTTTTTACCTAAACATGATTTGAGAGGTGAAGTCTGGTGGAGGAGGTGAGTCACTGCGGGATTGGCCCAGAAGAGTTTATCTCCTTCCCTCCTCCCTTAACCCCTGTCTGCTTTCCTCCACAATGCCACGAGCTCGCTCTTCTCTGCCAAGCTTCTGCCATGCTGCCCTGCCTTGGAGCTAGCCGACTGTGGCCTGAAATCGCTACAAACCATGAGCCAAAATAACCCTTTCCCTCCTTAGACTGGTGGGTGTCTGGTATTGTGTCTCAGTGAGAAGGAAGTAACCAAGAAACCAGGGTCCCGTGTCTCCCACTCTAGGCTCCGGTATTTACTGCTGCACTTCCGGCAGCGGTCCTCGATGCTTGCTGGGTGAATCCTGCCCCTCTCGGTAACATAGCGTCTTCCATTACTAGAGTAACACTTACTCAGACACTGCAGTTGAGCATCCTTTAATTTCTGACACCAGGATTTCTCCTGTTACAAGAAAATACAAACCATTGAGGGAATCTTTGATAATACTGAAAGTTGAACATTCTTGTGTACCTACTCTATACATACTTCTATGATATCATATGTATGTGTATATAGACACATACATATTTATATACACATGTATGTTTTTTTAGCTGACCACAATTGTGCAATTTAAACTTGAATTAAATCAGTAGCACATCATTGTGAGTTCATTTAATATTTACTTAAGAAATACATTTTCAGTCATTAATAAATATTATTCATATAAAAATAAGAGACATGGATCTGCATTGCCCAGGCCTAGAAAGTAGTTTCTTAGAGAAAAACTTCTAGCTGTAGAATTATAGAAATGAAAGATAGAAATTATTTTAAAGTAAGTTTCCTCCTTTACTTATAAAAGCATTAAGATTAAAATAAAATTTTAAAAAAAGCATTAAACAAAGAGACAAACAATTCTGTACAAATTTGAGTTATAACAGTTAAATATATTTCATATTTTATATTAACATATTTGATGTATGTTACATATGATTATTCTGAGGACTTTTCTGAATGTACTGTGACAAGTGTAGTTCAATGTTTGACAGAGATAATGCAGATTAAAAATGGGTAGAAAATTAAATATAGAAATCAATTTTTTTGAAATGTAAAAATCTAAACGCAAAAAAATATCAAATTGTTCATGTGTTGGAAACTATATTTATGTACATGTACAATGATTAACCATTTGTTGGTTTTCAACCATAGATTCTATTATTAAGCCAATGCTATTCGTATGTATTCTTCTTTGAGAGAAAACTTCTTTAACATGATATATGTAGAGAACAAAGCTCAAATAATGTGCTAGTTTAGCATCTACTAATGAAGATAAATGAAAGACATAAATTAGAATGTAAATAGGGCAAATAACTCTTCCTGTGTTCTGAATGGTGATATAGAGAGTATCTAGAAATACAGACACATATACATATTTGCACACATGCATACAGCTTGCATATACATTCTTCTTATTTGGACATTTTGGATGTTTTTACATTCAAAGATTTGGTTAACAATTGTAATTAAGTGGGATGTCAGAATGTTGTAGGAAGTACATTTGAAAGACAATCACAGTAAGAACACTTTAGACAGTAAGAAAATAGTAATTCTATAGGATAAAAGTTGCCGCCAAATACTTGGTAATTTCCTTTTATTGTAGTCTTCAGATAAAATTTTTTCAGGCTAAGTGTCCTGAAGAAATTTGTAACATTTTGCTTCCATGTTGTGGCTACGTAATTTAAAGGGCTGACAGAAAAAGCAACAATTCAGCAGATTATAGAGATACCTCATACTCCTGATTACTGCAGTGTGATTCGCAATCAGTAAGTTATGGAAACAGCTAGGTATGTGTCAGCAAATGCGTGGGTAAAGAAAATGATGCATATATGCACAATGGAATATTGTTCAGCTATAAAAAGAAATCAAAATCATGTCATTTGTGGGAAAGTGGATGGAACCAGAAATCACTATGTTAAACCTCGTAAGCCAGACTCAGGCAGTCAAACATCACATGTTTTCTCTCATATGGGAATTCTAAAAAGGAAAGGAAGAAAGAAAGAAAAAGGGAGATAACATGAAATTATAAGAATCTTGTAGAGAAGAGGAAGAGGATTAGGAGGAAGAAGAAGAAGTGAAAAAGAAGACAGTAATGGGACTGAAAATGATCGAAGTATGTTATATGCATGCACGAACCTCCTCAAACAAAACCCACTATTCTGGATAACTAATATGCACTAATACAAACATTAAAGTTATAGACAGAAGGACACAAAATATAAACATAAAAACCAAATTTCTGTGCCAGAAATGTACTGGCTATGTCTTAGAGTGATCTAAACTAAGTAATGGTGTGAAGAACACTTGAATATACTCAATAAATATTCAGAGATTTGACAATGAAAGAGAGACATCTTTTATGCTTCTTTAAATATTTGATGGGTAACATGTAGAGCAAAAGCTGAATCAAGCAATACAAGTCGAGAAAACTAGAGTCCAAGAAGGAACTGTGGGTCTGATGTAAGGTGTAAGGTTATGCAAAACTATGAACCAGCAGAGAATCATATGTGATAATCCACAGTGAGATGGAGATACGGCACACTGCAGCAGAAATTCCACGTAAGAAAGAAGTAAGACATTGCAACTTAGCCTCCCACCTCCACACTGTCATGCCACACAAAGAGTAAATGTTTTGAAGGCTTCCTGGGTCCTCTACTTCATAAATAGATAAATATAATTAAGGTAAAGAGTAAGTTGTCACCAAGGAAAACGTGTTTCTAAAATATTTACATAGACACTGCCCTTGTATGTCTATGGAACATTCCATCAGAGTCTTTCTTTTTTCAGTCTGTAGGAGAAATATTTCTTTCAAGTTTGAATAAGATGGATCAGAAAGGCCAGTATTTTCCACTTATGTTGATAGCCAGACTGGGATGGCTTTGATGTGGCATTTTGTGGCTTTTGAAAATGCAGTCAGACAAGCATGCACTTTCAAATGTTGTATAAATAGCTCAATCTATCGAAGTTGAAAATTCTATTTAAGAAAAATAAAACACAAACCTGATGTTGAACAACCCACACCCTGATTTAGGGCTCATGACAGCACTTAGAACCTTTTAACATTGCCATTTTATCTTAGCTCTCCTCAAAGCGGGTATATTATATTAGCTATGTGTTGTGTAGGGATGATGAAAGCTATGATAAGTTTTGGGGTCTCTTAAACCTTAAAGGATAAATCTAATATTTATTGTCTTCAAAAAACGTCTAAAACCAGTAGGAAAAAGCCATATGGTATTCCAAACCACAAGGGAAATTATATTTCTTTTTATGAAGCATTCCCTCTAGAAAAAAGGGTAACCCTTCTGTTTATCATTATGTTTTATGAGGTAACTTCAATGAAATCATGGAAGTATTATCACATGATCAGCAAAGGATAAAATTGTTCTTGCCAGGGCCCTTCAAGGATAGGAAATTTGGGATATGGCACAATTGGAACTTATTTTCCACCCTGCAGATGAGGTTTAAGATGCGGTGTGGGTGAATGACAGAAGGCTTCTCACCATCAAAAAAGATGGTCAACACTTTCAAAACTTGTATGCAGGATATAAGGGTATATTCTACATGCTCAGCCTGGGAATTAAATTGTACTTTAATACAGTTAATTTTTTTGTTTGTTTGTTTGTTTTTTGTTTTTTTTTTTTGTGGTGCCCGGGGATCGAACTCAGGCCCTTGTGCTTGCAAGGCAAGCACTCTAATCACTGAGCTAAATCCCCAGCCCCTAATATAGTTAATGTTAATATTTGACACGGGGAGAGTTTGTCTGGGTTGACTCAAATGTTCTGATGTGTGAAGGATGTGCCAGAAAACACGCACAGAGATTTCACTGAAAAAACTGTATGTAGTGAAGGTTTTTGGAAGAAAGCTGGTGAAGTCGTAGCAAGAGTGTTTTTGAATAGATGAAAACTTCCAGTTCTATCTATTTGTTTCTTTTGGAAAAGAGAGCATCAAAGAAAATCTTTTTAGTAGAGTATTCTTTTTCAAATATAACAAAGACATTTCATCAATAATAATCCAATTTCTGTTTCTTTCCGTGTGTTCTTTTATTCATCAACTATGTGCTACATGAAAGACACTACCATAATTATAGTAAGAGCAGTCAGCATTCACATACATTTACCATACTGCTTAGAAGATGGGTCATCCATGTCAGTCTACACGTATGAGAAAACTGATGGATATGTTCTCATTTTACAGCTGAGGAAAATGGAATTTAACAAAATCTTGGAAATCATTTTCTTAAATTTTGTCATGTGTGTTAGTGAGCTGTCTGTCACTACACCCAACACCTGAGTATCAACTTATAAAGAGAAAAGATTTAGTTTTGCTCAAAACTTGGGAAGTTTCAATCCACAGTTGCTTGGCTCCATTGCTTTTGAGCCTGTGGCAGGACAGCACCTCATGGTAGGAGGCATGTGGCAGAGCATTGCTGCTCAATTCATGGCTGAGAGTTGGAAGAGAGTGAGGAGAGGATGGAGATTCCACTGTCACTTTAAGGGAACACTTCTAATGGCCTCAAGACCTTCCACCAATATCCACCTCTTCCCAATAGTGCCACAGGCTGGGGACCAATCTTTCAACATGTGGTCCCTTGAGGGGAACTTCCATATGCACACTGTAGCACTATAGGACCAATATTTGAATCCAGGGTATCTGATTCTGTAGCTCCAATCTCGATGACTTCCCTACCCACAAATAACTGAGTTTTCAAGTATGAAAGAATTATATGGTCACTGAAAACAAGAGAAACTTATAAAGTATGGAAATTTCAGAATGAAAATGGAGGAAAGTGTCATGGAATCCCTAAAAGACAAACTTTTTAGTCATCTACTAGTCAAAGAGCACATTTTTAATATTTTAAAAAGATATTAGGTTATTCACTATATAAATACACAATTATCTATTTCTACTATGTCTAAAACTCTGCTAAAATGTACAGTATTTTATGGCTTTTAATTTTTTTTCCCTCAAGAAGAATCTGTTAAAACAGTACACTTGAAGGCCAAAGGATCCAAATACTTTGTTTTCTCCTTCTTAAGCAAATGAAGCTATTTATTTATATATTGTATTACATATAACTAAACTGCATTTGCTCATCTATCACTAAAGCATTCAGTTTAAAATAGTAAACAAAAATAATTCGCTCCTTTGTAAAGTAAACAAAAAGCTACTTAGTATAAGAATGTTACATAGATGTAAATGACTTCATCAGAGAAGGAGTAAAATACAATCAATGCTGTATTAATAATCACTCTATAAGAAGTTTCATCAAAAGTTCAGTATTTTAAACTAGGAAATATTTTGTCTCTAAGTTACCCCTAAGCCAACTGCCAATAAATAGCTCATCTTTGTGTTTTTTTTTTAATTGATCAATATTATAGAAAATAATGCCTCTGATCACCTTGTCCGTTACCTTATGAAAACTATTCTTTGGAAAATAAGTCAATTTATTGAAAATTAGAGAAATAATATATTTTTTCAAATAACGATAAGACATCATTTCTGGGAGGAATGCAAAATGCTAAACTTGCACTGGAACACAAATTGCGATTTCTTACAAAACCAAATGTACTCTGGGCTGGAGGTATAGCACAGTGTTAGAGTACTTGCCTAATGTGAGCAAAGTCCTGGTTCAATCCCCAACACCATAAATAACATACTCTTAGATATAATCCAGCAGTCAGACCCTTTGATATTTACCCAAGATACTTACAGCTTTGATTATGTCTGCTAGCAGTGAAAACAACCAAGTGGAACAAGACAGTGTATGACTCAGCCCCCTCCCCCGACTTTTAAATAAATGTAGGAGGAGATCTACGATTCAAAGACTGTGAGCAGCGACTGGAAGTTAGGGATGGTTCTGTATTGACAGCAAGCAATAGAAAACAAAACCAGAACCAAAATAGAACAACAAAAACAAGGATCTCTGTCCTACCATGACAGAAACTGAATTCTCAAATAAATCAAGTGAACAGGGATGAGTCTTCCTCTAGGGCATCCAGGTAAAATGGGGCTCTACCGATATTTGGCTTCAACCTCATGACACATGTCATATTTGCTTTACAGAACTATACAAAAATAAATTTGTACTCTCACTAAATTCGTGTAATTTGTCATGGTAGCAATAAAATAATTATATCTGGTACTTAAGGGATTGAGTTTTAATGATCTCTTCAAATTTTCTATTTCTTTTTAGGATCACTTTTGAAAAACATGTTCCTTTCATAAAATTTTCACATTTGTAATATTACACGAAGTTTATCTTTTTAATTTTTGCAATTTTGTTGAGGCATATTATACAATAAATTGAAACAGTAAACATTTCCATCATCCCAAAAGTTTCTACATGTTCTAAATCATTCTTCACTTCATCATCTGCCAGTGACTAATCTGCCCTCTGTGAGTAGAAATTCATTTACTTTCAAATTTTACACATGGATTGTAATTGCATGCATACTTTTAAATCCAGCTTTTCACAAATGATTTTACAGAATAGTTTTAAAGAATGATTTTAAAATTCATCTATGTTTCTCCATCCATCAATTAATCATTACTTTGTAGCACTAAGTATCTTTTCATTGTATGGATACTTTACTTGGTTTGCTCATTTCCCTACATTTTTTTCTAGTATTGGTTTTTAACTATAAAGCTGTATTTATAAGAGGTTGTGTGAATGAATTTTCCTTTTCTTTGAGTAAGTTCCAGAAGTGAAATAAATGATAGGATACATATTTGATTTCTTAAGAAATTAAACTGTTTTTCGAAGAGATCACTCTACTTTGCATTCATACCAGGAAGTATGTGATAGTTTCAGATATTCCATTTCTTATTATATTTTGAGTTCTTTGGTATGTGCAGAGGAGTAACTAGTACTTGTGTACAATTATTTAATATTTATTATTCCACTATAATTATAATGTTAAATATAACAAGCCTGTATTAAGTGTGGTCTTTAGGTCATTGTTATAAAAGCAAAAAAAAAAAGATTTATAATTCAAATAATTATCAAAAAAAGAAATTCATACTAAAAACTTCAGAAGAATCTCTATAAGAACTGCAAAATATATAATTAACCACTTACCGGTCAATTATTTAAGTGAAGGATGAACAAAAAGTGTCTATATCTGTTGTCTTCTCAAAAACTGATAGGACTTTTTATTTTGGCTTTCAAAAACAACAATAATAAAAAGCCCAAATCTGAGTAGAACTAGCACCAGCCTATTGAGACAGAAAAACAAGAGAATAGGAATTAACATATTCATTACCTTCAACCTAATAAGCAAGGTTTTCATTCTCTCAGCTCTACCCTTCTATCCTCAGGTGTTCTTTTCTTTTTTGTCTGACATTTAACTAGCATTAAGTCTTCATAAGATAAAGTTTTACAGAAAAAAATTATAAAAATATAGTCAAAGTTTATGTTGGGTAATGAAAGCTAAGGAGTTTGTCCTCTTTGTTAGAATAAAAAAAATTATATTTTTATTCTGTAGAGGATAGGTTGAAAAAGGCACACATATACTTTAACTAAAATCAGAAGTTGATAGATTTGTTTTATTTGCAATTTGGAAAACATTGGTAATTAGAATTTATCTTTTTAAAGTGTAAAAATAAAGACTTATACTATTTTTCCTGATGAAATAGGGAAAAATATTGACAGAAAAAAGTTCTTTTCAGGTAATAGGAACATAAATTATTTAGGAGAAAAATGTAGAGTAAGGATAAACTAATAGTACAAAGCAAACTTGAAAGTCAGCAAAAATTAAGAATTAACTATCTTTGAAGGTAAATTTAAGTTTTCATGTTAGTTTAGAAAAAAATAAAGTAAATTTCCTTCTATATTATGTAGACCATAGCAATTCTACTTATATTTTGATTTCATCTTCCAAACAGTTGCTTTTCTACTGACAAAACATGTCCATGCATTTTGAAGTCTTTTGCCAAGACTGATTAATTAATATACTGATCTGTCAGTTTATTTTTAAACAGGAGATATGAATACTGATCAAATTAACTAGCAAGGGTACTTGGGAAGAATAAATACATTGGGGGAAGGGAGGGGGTGTGGGTCCAGTTGTCCTGGTCACCCACCTGTGCCCCTGACGCCTGGCAGGCCCCCTGGGCCAGGTGGGGGTAATCACAGGGTAATGTTCGTCTCCAGGGAGGCATTCAGGCCTGGCTGTCATCCCCCCATCCTCTGCCTCCAGCCACAATCTCCATGTGTTTATTAATTCTTCTGTGCTGACTTCTTTGAGGGCCCAGTTCCTCTCTGTGTAGTAATCTTTATCTAACTTTGCTGCCTACATTACTATTTTACAGAGACAAAATACAATTTAACAGTATTTAATAATATCCAAGTGGTCACAGTTAGGAAGCAGCACGCCCAGAATTGGATTTAAAAATTTTTGTTTCCAAGGTTCATTCTTCTCACTAGATGATGTCTCTTGGATGCCAACTACTGTCATACTTTTTGCTATTTTGTTATCAGGAGAATGGAACAGACACCAAGGATGTAAAAGAGGAGGAATACAATCCCAGTACTATAGACAGCTGAGTTAGGTAGAAATATTATAGGCAGTCAGACAGGGCTGGGCCCCCTATGGAGTCAATATGCAAGAAGAGAATACACTACAATTATGACCAAAGGCGCATCCATTGAAGGCCAGGCCTGAAGATAAGGATAAAATGACCAAAGCTACCCACATGCCTGGGAGATAAACAACAAGCTGAGGATTATACTTATCCATTGTGATAAAGCCTAGACAAGTATCGGTCACCCTGGTGGGCAGCAGGGACCTCCAATCCACTCCATTCTGGAATGTCTTTGTTCTTTCCATGTCCATTTGCTATGTGACTTGTTTCCCATTGGATCAATATTACCTAAGCAACTAATTTGTAATGTTATTGGCTGATCTTAGTTCTAACCCATGTTGTACCCACCTTGCCATTTTGCCCTATAAGCCTTCCTCTGAAAAGTGGGCTTGTTGGCAACCTACTCTGGTCTTCTCCTGTCTCTCAGGAGCTATCTTTCCCCCTCAATAAATTTTCCTCCTCTACCTCCTTTGTTCCTTAGAATTCGTTCTTTAATTTTGTGGAACACGAACTTGGCATATCTGGCATCTAGCAGGTTGGGAGTTCTATTCTTTCCCCTGTATCACCAGGACTCCTAGCATGGACAGACAGAACCATCGTGGGAGTGACAGCAGTTCATGCTGCCACGACTGATTCTGTTGATTAATCTTTTTTTCCCAGTTGGCTAATAATTGTACTTTTAAAAGATTTGTGGTACGAAAGTGTAGTAAGAAAGCAATACCTGAGTAGATATTAAAGTCCTGGTCATATACTGAAAAATAATGAAAAAGGGTAGCAATGACTTTTAGCTTTGAAGTTAAATGCCTCTAGAATTGAGTCTAGTTTTTGTTGCTTGTGTTGGGTTGTCTTACTGTGGACAATTAGTTCAATAATTTTCCTTTCTCCTGTTGCCTTTAAAAACACTACATAATATATGCCTGAAATTTCCCTGATGTAACTTAACTAAAGGATTGGTCTAAAATTGAAAAAGATTAACTTTCAAGGTATGTAAGTCAAGGTTATTTGGAGACGTGCGCAGGCGGCCTTCTCTCGTTGTGTGAAGCGCTGACAGGAAACCCCGCAGCGCTGCCTCTCGCTCGGCACACACGTGCTCCGGCATTCAGACTGGCCGCTTCAAGGTCTACTGGTGCTTTAAAACACTTTAGATCTGGTTCTTCAAATTTGGGATGAAAATATATGATAGTTAATATATTTATCAATAGGATATATTTTCTTGCACTGTTACATTTTAAGATTCTAGAAATAACAATTATTCCTATTTGGAGCCGTAGTAGTATTAGGTCATATTTAATTTCTTTTTTTTTTTCTTTTTTTTTTTTTTTTTTTTTTTTTTTTTTTTTTTTTTTTTTTTTGTGGTGGGGATCGAACTCAGGGCCTTGTGCTTGCGAGGCAGGCACTCTAACACTGAGCTAAATCCCCAGCCCTACATCATATTTAATTTTAGTGAGTTTGTACATACTGTATATTATATTCAAAGAATTTAAGGAAGCAGATTTAATGAGATGATTAAGCAGCAAATAAAATAAAAATAGAAGGCCAATTGCATAGAAGAGTGGAAATTTAATTTAATATAATAATAATAATCATATTTTATTCACCATCTAAAACCTTGGCTTATTAGTACTTCTTAAAAGTAGAACACAGTCTTGCCTTTAATCACCTGAGGGCTTGAAAGCTATGGGGAATGCCACTTTGTAAAATACTCATATATATAGGTTGGAAATTGAGAGCTCCAGCCTCCTTGGAATCATTAAAATGAAACAATTACACCTCCCTGGAAACTGAACTCCTACTATTTAGGAGAATCCTGCCCCACCACAGCAGGATTGCTACCCACAAAGAAAAATAGCAATCCAGGGTTACATTCGACATTTAAATTTCAACTACTTGAAAAATTCAAGTTCATCTGTAGTTAATGTTTCATGTTCTTTTAAAAAATGTCTTCCAGCAAAAGAACTTTGTTTAGCTTTTTTATTACTATATTCCAAGATAGCATTTTCCAATGACTGACTTTGAATAATCTGCACAAATAAACAAGCCCACAAAACTTCTGTAGCCTCAGTATACAAAAAGTTTGTTATGATCCTCATCACATTTATAAATATTGTTCTTTTTTGCCTCCACCCTTTATTACTACTTTCAAAAAACTAACAGAACAGCACATTGAGGTTGCTTCTATATAATGACATGAAATTTGAGAATTTTATATAACTAATCTGTATGACTTTTCTCAAGGGATTCTTAAGCATTTAAATTCTGTAAACATGGGTAACCACAAAATAAATTTTTAAATTTTGTGGTGTCTGCATGAAAACCTATGATCATCACTAAACCTATATCCAGTGATGACTAGACAGAACATCCTGGTGATTAATGACATCCATTCTCTATAAGATTGTGGATTACATACACACAATCATTTCTGAAAAAGCTTTAAATGCTCATTATTTGGCTCTTATCATTTCATGCTTACTTCAAGATTTTATGTCCTGGACTTTAGAAAAGTGTTGTGTGGATCCTCAGAATAGTTTTCTATTCACATTTGTATATCCTTTCTGGAATGGAAAAGCTCTCTTTGTTAGTCTAACTCAAATATAATACAGTTTTATGTTATGTTCTCTGATTTCTCTAGGGAGAATGAATTGCATGCTACCACACATCTATTGTAGTGTATTATAACACATTGCTGATCCTGACTGCCATTAAAGATGAAAGTGAATTTCTGGGGGGTAGAAACATATTTTCAGCGTATATGTCCAACAACAGATGAATAGATAAAGAAAATGTGGTATTTGCACACAATGAAGTACTACTCTACCTCAAAAAAGGTAAAAAGCATATGTAAGGGACTTTATTTTCATGCTAAAACTAATTAAATATACAATACATTGTTAAAAAAATATACCTGGAATGGCTGGCTATGTGAAGTGGAAGTGAGCAATGAATATTATAAGAGATGGAGAGGGACATTATGTTACGATAATAGGGTCAGTTCATAAAGAAGGTATAATGATCTTAGCTGTGTGTGTTCCCAGAGCCAGAGCTTCAAAGTTCACAAGGTGAAAACTGATGGACTGAAAGGGGAAATAAATAAACATACAATTATAATTGGAGACCTCAACATACCTCTATGAGAAATCACTAAAAAGGAGAAGATAGAAAATAGTAAAAATATGTTAAATACAACCTTATCAATTTAACAATGATGTTAGAGTACGCTATACCTAAGGAAGGCAAAATACATATTTAAGCATGCATGAGCTATTTATCAGCGGGATAATACTCTAGGTCATAAAAATAAGCCCAATACATTTAAAATAATTGAAGTTATATAAACATTTGCTGTAATCAACTGGAAGATAGCTGTAAAATGTCCAGCTATTTGGAAACTAAACAACACATTTCTAATTAACCCATAAATAAAAAAAGGAAGTCAAAGTAGGTTTTAAAAATATTTTGAATTGACTAAAAATTAAAACGGAACATATAAAAGTACTTAAGACACAATGTAAAAATTAAACTCATGCAATTGGGGAAAGAATGGCAATAATGAAAAAAATTAATAAAATCAAAATCTTGTCCTTTATGCATATCAACAGTTAACTTGAACTGGATTATAGATGTAAATGTACAGCCTAAACATTCTAGAAGAAACACAGGATAAAATTTCTGCAAACTTGAATTAGGCAAATGTTTCTTTAATAGAACATAAACCATCAACATTAAAAACTTCTGCTTCTTGAATAAGAGTGCTACAAAATATATGTGTCATAGATGGAGAAAAATTTTCAAACTGTAAAATTATAAATATCTTACTTCCTCAATATATAAAGAACCCTTGAAACTCAATGAAAAAACAATCCCAGTTTAAAAGGTAGGAACTTTGGATAGAAACTTCACCAAAGATGTGAGGATGGCAAATCAACCAGTGAGAGAAAGGAAGGATCCCCCTCCTCGTTAATCATCAGCAAAATACAAATGACAACCATAGTCTGATACTTCTACATGCACACTAGAATGACAAAACTAAAATTAACCTAAGACAGACTGAAAATGAAAAGTTAAAGTTGAAAATACTGAATGCTAACAAAGGTAGAGAGCAAGTGGGACGACTCTGATACAGTGATGCTGAGAATGCAAATTTCTGTAGTCACTTTGGAAAATCACTTAACAGTTTCTTAGATAAACATAAAATTACCATACAATTTCCAATTCCACTTACAGGTCTTTCCCCAAGAGGAATGAACATATGTCCACACAACCCTGTATCAGTTATATAAGCTTTGATTCATAATTGCCTCAAACTACTAGTGACTGAGATATTTATCAACTGCCAAATGAATGAAACATTGTGGCACACCCATAGGGTGGAATTCCACTCAGCAAACATAGATATGGAAACGAAACTCGTAATATCATGAACCAATTTAAAAAGATTTCCTCTCAGTGAAAAAAGTTAGACCTAAAAGACCATATACTATATATTTCCACTTCTAGGAAGTGTCCATAATAGGCACATTTATAAATAAATTTAAAAAAAGTTGTTGCCAGGGCCTTCAGTGGAAAAAGGTGAATGCATTAAGGGACATAAATTTTTTGTGTGTCAAAGTTTATAAATTTGCACACCAAAATTTTGAATTTATATATATATATATATATTTCAGTACACATGGCAAGATTTGTTTCAATTACTTAGTGTTTAAATGCTTTTTAAAAAAATTATAATTATTTTGTGTATCTACTGTGAGTCTACAAGTTCCTCTAAACTACTTTTTCATTAAGATGACTAAAAATCCACAAAATGGCATCTACACACAAAGAGCAATGTGCTCTTTGCTTTTTTGTTTAGTTGAGTTTGACAATATTAAAAACAACCTAATTCATCAGTGATTTGTCAGTTTTTAAGGTGTGATGACAGCTTGTCAATTGATAAGACTGTAGGAAAGCGCTTTCATTACTAAATTGACATTAAGCCTGGATGAATCCTGTGTGTCAGTGACACTCAATTCTTTGCCTTTCAACCAGTCTGCTTCATTTGAAAGCCAGTACAAAACACATTATAATAAAGGTCATTGGCTTTAAAATCCTCTGCCCTTTTGTGGTCTTTTCACTTTCAAATGGAAAACGCAGAACAATTTGTCACATTCAGAATCTTATATATTTAGGGTATTTTGGTTAATTGGCTTACAGTTACAAATATTTTAAAGCTGTTAAAAATAAAGATCCTACAGATAATTAGCTGAAACATTTACTTTTAGATATATCAACAAATTAATTTCCAAATAAAATTAAAAATTAATAAAACTAATGTGCTATATTTAGAAGGATAGCTTAAACTTCTCAAAACTCTAGATTTAATAAAATGGGCTTGATTTCAAATCTTAACACATTATTTTTTATATAAAACTAAGATTATCACCCAGAATAGAGAATAAAACCCATATAATTTATTTTACATGAGACTATATTTTCACTACCAAAATTTCACAGAATTTCAAGTTTGTGACCAATTTCCATTGTTCCTACCTTAAATTCAATTCATTTATGTATAAGGTTATTTTGATTGAAAGTCACAGTAATCCCACTTTTATTGATGCTAGATGAAGTTGTTCTTGTTCAATTTTTGTCAAAGAATAGGGGGAAAATCCAAAAAATGTGTAAGAAGATAGCACTTAAACTAAAACTGGAGCTCTGAGATGAAAATTATGACTCCATAAAACTGTGAGGTTATGGGCACTTACATGTAGATGAAAGTGAAATGCTGAAAAAGATCCTAGGAGAAATTTCTTGGGAATGAAATTTATTAGTTTCCTATTTTAATTAAGCATCATCTGAAAACAAAATCATCGAGAAAATGTCAGAACTCGGTTGGGAAAACGTGTTATAGAACAATGCTCATACTTTTGAAAATGTCTAGGTGATTTGTGGCTAATTTCATGTTCTTTGGACAGAGAAAATCTGACACTAAAAATCTGCCACTTATTAGCTGTATAAACAAAATCATGTTTCTGCTTTGAGTGGCTATTTCTTAATCTGCGTGTGACTCCATTTCCATAGAAATGGTGATCAGAATAGGGTCTAGCTTCTTCTCAAATTCTTCCCCCAGCTAATAGAGACCATGGGATCTTCTCAAATGTGTTTACAAAGGGCATTTGTATGTTCCTTGTCTCTCAATCTTCACGAATTGATACCAGTGCAAATAACATGACTTTCGGAAGGTTCCCGCTGGTGTCCTTTGGAGGACTAATTGTTCCTGTCTTCTGCATCCTCCATAAATATTAAAATATCAGCTCAGCTGACTTGATGTCTGGGTATTTCAGTCCTCCAGAATGCCAATAAAACAATACTCTGAATTTCACTGAGACACTGTCAAGACCCAGACTAGGTATAAAACTGGAATAAGGATTCTTATCGCCCAGGATTGTACGATGACTAATGAGACAAACGTGGAAGCTGAGTACAGTTAAGCAGGATAAAGACTTGACTAAAGCTGAGAGAGTCTCTTCAAAAATTGTCCTCCTCACAGAAGCAGCAAGATGGGGCTGGTATTGGTAGGAGGACAGCTCAGTTCTCCTCAGCTAGGCTCTTGCCAGGGCTGTTTGTCCTTACAACATGGTTCCTAGCTTCCTCTCGGAGCATTTTAGGGTCCATCCTCTAAAGACGCACGCCATCACTTTATTGGACAGACAGCTCAGGCTTCTTCGCTGTGGAAGGGAAGCAGTTCAGAAGATGGAAAGAACTGAGGGCAGTTGTGGGAGTGAAGTCCCACGGTGAGCTAATTTGCTGGCACTTCAGCGGGAATGAAGGCAATGGCGTATAGTAGTACTAACAGTCATCACCCTTAACCATTTGTGTATATGTTGCTAAACATGCATTTTAGATTTGACTGTTTTGAAGATCAGATAAACGGAACATTGCGTGTGTTCTTTGAGTCTCCTTCCCTTTCATATTATACTTGTAAGTGGATGTATATATTTTCCAGTGTACACTTGCAATCATGTCTCTTGATTATACCTCTAAGATGAAAATCGTCAGTCACAGAACATGCGCACTTGCCAGTTTAAACGAAACATTCCAAATGTTTTTAAGGCAGTAGAGTCTATCTTTGTTCATTAGCTTCTATATTATATCTGCATTACTTGATATTATCGAACTTTAACCTCTTCTGAATCTTTTGTAGCTGTGTGACAACATCCTGATGAAAACTTGATTTATCTATAAGGTTGAATACCTTTTCATAACTGATTGCCCTAAATGTAGGTGTCTTAGTGTGTATTCCTCCAATTTTTATTTAACTTTTTAAAAATGACCTTATATAGATTTGGAATGTAATATTGATACTCTAGTTTGCTCAATGGCTTATGTTTCATTATCTAATGTTACTGAAGGAATAACATTTATTAATTTTGATGTTATATAATTTATCATAATTTTCTTTTATAGTCAACACTGTTTTATTCAAAACATTTACTTAAACTAAGCAGATTAAAATGTTCCCTGGTATTTGTTCTTTGTTTAGTTATTTATACGTATTTGCAGTATGTAATGATGACATATTTCCTGGGGAGTTACTACATGTACATGCACATCTTGATTCTTTTTTCCATCCCCCTTCTCTCTTCTTTCTCCCCTCTTCCTCCATCTTTTGACCCCCTTCCCTTTTGCAAAAGAAATATTTCCCTGCTTCATGTTATGTATGTATCTTTTATTTTGTTCCTTAATTTTTTTATAGTTTGGGTCCCTCATATAAGAGAAATCATATGATAGTTAAGCTTCTGTGTATCCATTGTGTATAAACAACGCATTTTGTTTATATTCACTTATTTTTTAAAGGTTTTATTGCTTTACCTTTCACGATTAGACATTAAATCTTTCAAAAATTCAATTTGAGTTAGCTAAGGTTCAATTTCACCTTTTTTCCAATTTGGATGCCTCTTAGGCCACTTTCCAATATAATTTCTCTCATGTCCTAGTAGGTAATCATGAGTTTTATTTTGTGTATGTTTTCCCATATAAAATTTTAATACATATAGAAACAAATAACATATACATTATTCTCCAAAACAGGTTGTACATATAATACAGTACAATATTCTGTGCTAACTGCTTGGCAATGATCTTTTTGTTCATAACTAAAGGTCTTCCATAACAATACAAAATATCACTTTCATTATCAGTGAACTATATTATTACTTTATGTAGCAATAATTAATGAAATACTTTCTGTTTTATTCGCTTATCTATTTCAGTCTGTCAAATGTCAGACATATGTGGGAGAGTTTCTTCTCTATATGTTACTTTTAAGCTCTGCACTGATATCACATTATATTAATTATTTATAATTGGGAAACAGATCTTGGTATATGAAAGAGTAGGAGACGTTTTGGCTTTTTAATGCCTGTGCCTTCTCTTATAAGTACTTTTTTTTTAACTGATTATATATTTTTTATTCTTAAATTTGCCAGAAGTATGGCAAATAGTTAATCTTTATGTAGTATTCACTTCTTATTTATTCTCTATTTTCTATTTCACTCATTTCTACAGCTAGATTTTTATTTCCTCCCCTGTATGTGTTTATTATATTGTGTGTTTGTTAACTGGTAAGATGGTTAATGTTTTACTTCCAGTCTCATTCTCTTCTACCTTTACCTATTCCTTTGAAATATAATTTTCGGGGCAACCTATAAAATATGTACCATTTTAATTTAATTCCACTCAAAGCACTTTCTGATTTTTACTTTATTTTCTCTTTTGACTCATGGGCTATACTTAAATGTGTATGTTTTCAAACACATTATTATTTTATAGTCATATTGTATATTTCTAAAAGATCTCATATTCTATAAACATGATGTATATATTTTCACAGTCTTCCAAAAATTGTGGACTCTTCATGATATGAAAACTTTAGAAAAAAATCAACTTAACTAATTTTATGGAAACAAACATTGATTCATGACTTGGGTAGCTCTTGGAGCCAGAAGTGAACTCCGCCTCTCAATGAAGGTGGTGAGTATTTAGTCAGAAAGCACAAATACAAAAATAGCCTCAGTGATTACCAGCAGGGCTTGAACCTGTTTAGATATGTTATGATCAGCTGGCTGTCCATGATTGACTGAGATCCAACTACTTGTAACAAAAATTATACCTCCAAATTAGGTTTCTGTTTGTCAGGCTTACTAATTTAGGTTGCAATTTAAGTGGGAATTTAAAGTACTGTGATAGCGTCAATACAAATTTAACATTTGTTATAGTGTCTTGTCAGTTTTGGTGTGTTTTGTTTTTGCTTTTGCTTGGAAAAAATACTATTTTGCAGTTGCTGAAAGCAGACTTCTTACATCTTAGATCTTGTTTTAAGCAAGTCAATTAAACATTCTGTATTTTTCCTGATCTCCTCTCATTCTGCCTGTTTCCTCTCATTCCCTGAGTATGAGATTTCCACTTGATTCAAGGTTTATTTATATTTATATTTCTGAGAACTTTATTTTGTTTTGTTTTCTCAACAGACTATGCTGTGATGTTTGATAGGTAACTGTTGTGTCAAATTTAGAAATGCCTAACTGACCAGCTTAGCATAGTTGTAAATGTGAGTTAATGAATTACTGAAGATGGAAGATCCACTCTGGGTGTGGGTGTCATCCATCAGTAGGCTTGTGGTTGGAATGGATTAAAAAAGGAAAGAAGAAGGAAGGCGCCCTTCTCTTTCTTCCAAGGAGATTTAGTCTTTGCCTTCTCCTTGACCATCCATCTCCTGGCTTTCTGCATAGACTCTTCAGACTCTACCTCAGACTCCTTCTCAAGCTTCCTGATATGGAAGTGCACAGGACTCTACAGTAGGCTCCAGGTCTTCAACTTTTGACTTGACCTTTTGGATCTCCAGTACAGGGACAGCAATTTTGAACTTTTGCATACCTGACACTCAAGGTGGCCATTATAAGTCTACCTTGTAAATACACACACACACACACACACGTGTGTGTGTGTGTGTGTGTGTGTGTGTGTGTGTGTGTGCGTGTATACGATACATGCTCTTGTGAGCATTAACTGATACAGATTTGCATAAAAATTTAAATGTATGTCTTTTTGGAGAGTTGAACATTTCATCACTGTACTGTGCTCCTCTACTGCTAATACTTTTTCACTTTTAAAGTCTAAATTTTCTTTAAACTATCTTCACATTAACTCTGTCTCTCTCTATGTGTATTTTCATTTTGTGTTTTTCCCATATTTTACTGCTTAAAATTTCTGTGCCTTTTAATTTTCCCAGAACTCTTTTTGATAACATATGGTTGATTTTCTAATAATGTGACATCCCTTATCTTTTATAACAGCATTATATTTAGTATAGTGAATGCTATGTTTGGATTTAGAGGTTTGAATCTTCCACTTTCTACTTATATTGGCCCTTCAGGGAATTTTTTAAATTTTGCATTTTTAAACTTTCATTGCATTAGCATTACTAATTTGTATTTATATAATTTTCTTCTAGTTATTCAACTACACATATAGCAAGCAGTTTGTAAAGATAAAATATTGTAAAAAGTGACTGACCAGGTAAATAGAACAAAGTTGAAAATTGAAGAGGAGCTTAAAATTTATTGTGTATATTCCTGATTTTTTTAATTATAGTAAACATTTTTATAGCAGTTTTTGAAGTTTGGACTGCAGTGAATTTGCTGAAAGATAATTCCAAGCATACATACCAGTAATGAATAAAAATTGTTTTTCCTTAATGCTTTAGACTGTCTGTTCAACACCCCCCCCTTTCCATTTGCTTGTGGCCTTTGAACATAATTTATAAAGCGGTGTCATTCCAAGACATGATCTAGATTTTACAGTGTGATTGTCACCATATTATTGTGTGTTTTCAAAGCCAGGTGATGTTATTGGGTATGGAGTGGCCAGAATCACCCTGGCCTTTGTGAGAGTTCTTGTTTTCATTAAGTGAATTAATAGCTCATGATAAATGTGATATGAGAAGAAAGAGTGAAATACTGACGAGTTCAGGAAGGAGAAGTTTCTTTTTGAACTTTGCCAAGCAAGTTACACTCGTGGACTTCATTTTTTTTTTTTTTCTGATCTACAAATAAAAGCTGTAGCTTAGATTTCATGATTTTTAGGCCTTTTACCAGGCAAAGACATGCACGACTGTGGAAATATGCAGCACCAGGCAGTTCTGTCTGGTTTTTTTCAACTCCTGCTCCTTCTAACTCTGCTACTTGACACAGTTAACAGATTTCTCTGGAACATATTTCTCTTTTACATAAACTGGCTGAAGATTTAAATAATAAAGTATTTAGGAAGTTTAAAAAGTGCTATTCTATAGCATATTCAATTATTAATTTTTGTCTTCCTAATGGATAGTATGCACGTGGTAATTATTAGCTTTATGGAACATTAATATTTCATTGTTTATCTAAGATTTTACAAGTGCTCCTTTTCTCCCATATTAATAAAATCTGGAATATTTATTACATAGAATATTTTCCATAAAAATTATGAATGCTTAGACATTCATAACTTTTATTAAGATCTTTAAAATGCCCACACATATAAAGTGTGATATAGTCTACGGCGTTTAAGTGGCATATTGGAAAAGGTATTGTGAAGGATTGGGAAAAAGTGAACTAAGCAGAAAACGGAACATAAAATTATTCGAGGCCGAAAAATAAATCTTATTACTGTCTTCTGGTATTTTACCCATGTCATTTCTCCTTCCGCATTGTAGTGTGACAAGTATGATAAATTTTATTATAAAGTGGTCAATTTAGATAGGAAGGTCACTTTGAAATTGGAGGTCAGAGTCTCCTGAAATGATGCCAACTGGAAAGCACAACATTTTACTTTGGTGATGCAAAGATGTAGCTGTCTGACCTCTAGGTGGTTAAGCACAATATATAGAAGATTTCATTTCTGATGTATGCACGTTAAACCCTGACAGGAATGAAAGGCAGAGTGAAGAGCTAAACTACTGCTTGAATAACTGCCGAAGTTATTCTGAAGTACTTTAGAAAGAAAAAGAATGATAAAAGAGAAAGAAAAAGGAAAATAAGAAATATATTTTTTTTTAAGGAGAAAAGGAAGGAAAGAGAAAGGGAAGGAAGGAAGAAAAAGGGGAAAAAAGCAAGTCAAGTTGCTTATTTTCCTTTCTGCACAAATGGTATCCTGAAGGGAAAAAAAAAATGTTTTGGAAGGTCTTCAATATAAACACTGACAGCTGTTTTAGACATTGTAACATGTGTAAGTTTGAAAGATACATCAGGAAAAAAAGTATTCATGCTGAAATGTCAATTTTATAGCTCTAAGAGAGAGATCCTAAGATTTAGAAGTTAAAAGTAAGTTAACTCCTTGGTTATTTGAACATTAAACTGTCGGCATGGAAGTAAGTTTAAAACTTACAATGGTCTGAAACTGTGCTGCTAAACGAAGTTTGAAGACCCATTAACCTGCCTGAGATGTCAACCAGGAACTACTACACTCAGCCGGTCAGCGTGAACTCCGCACTCTGGTGTCCAAGCCAGTAAGAGATGGACAGCAAAGCTGACTGATACTGCTTTCTTCCTAAACATAATGATCATGGTAGTTGTTTTCAGTATTCGTTTACTAATTACATGCTTACGGGAAATGAAATGCTTGCAAAGGAGCAACTGTTCAAAGTTTTTTCTTCTTTTTATAATAGTGATGCAGTACTCAATATACAGATTAATCAATAACTAATCATTTCTTGATTTTAGAGCTTTATGAGGATTTAGAAGGAAAACACATTTGTAAACATACCAACATTTAGATGGTAAATACTTGAGATAAACATTTTTATTTACTTTTATTTTTTTTTTAAGCAAAGGCTGGCTACGCTGTCCGGGGATCTTGAACTTGGGATCCACTGGCCTCATGCTCCAAGGTGCTGGGATCACAGGCATGTGGCACTGCACACAGTTAAATTATTTCTCCTATAATAAAATGTTCTAGAATGAATACCTTAAATTCATTTGCTTAATAAATTAAATATAAAATTAAAATTAAATTTCTTAGATAATAGATGTGATTACTTTGTCCTTGTAGTAAACTATGTTTCTACAGATTCAATATCATGTCAAGGAAATATCCCATTGAAAGCTTTAGTAAGACATGTATCCGTTATTTTAAAATAACATCAATTTGATCTGATTTGGTTCACATCTGAAAAGACAGAGATGAACCAAATCAAATCACATACACTAAAATAAGTTGTCAAATAATTCTACCTTTCTCTGATAGAAAAATAACAAATTTTGTTATGAAAATATCCTTTTTCTAAACCCACTGTTTATAGGTTTATAAATTCTAGCCAGGAAGATAATTATATTTTGTTCCACAAATAATGAAATTATTTTTAAAAGCCTACATTAACATCTGAGTAAGAAACCAGAGAGTATCGATTTGTGCCTTAATCAATATTAGTAGGAGATCCAGCCAAAAAGAGGTGGGAAAACTGAGAGACGGTGATGACACCCTCTTCGAGCTTATAAGCAGGCTGCAGAGAAGAGGACGATAAGTCAAGAGGCAGATAATAAAGAGTAGCATAGCATTAGATACCTAAAGATGGGATACATTCCATATTTGCATAGGAATGTAATCTCAAGAAAGGCAAGAAGGGAAGAGATCAAACCAGGCCAGAGTGATAAGGTCAAAGTGAACTTGGAAGAACAAATAAGATGTGATGTTTGCTCCTTATCCAGTCTGAGAAAGCACATGAGAAACTGGCCTGTAACTTAATCTGGCTCTAGCGTGATTTAATTCACATACAATGGATACAAAGATTTCAGTTCTGCTTAAGCCAAGGATAGCATAGAAAGGAATCCTTACACGTATTTACGAATGATCAGACTTTTAAATTCAGATATCCCATATACTGCTCTTTGTGTGATATTAAACAAGTAGTTTAAACTCCGTGTCTGTTTCCTCAACAATATAGTAAGAAATGAAGTTACCCCATGAGGTTATCATCAGAATAAATGCAATAATCCGTATGTCACTAAATTTAATATCTGGCCCATATTAAGTAATCGATAAAAGGTAAGACTTCTTAGTTTGTTTACCCCATAAAGAGGTGCAGTCTTAATTTGTTTGCATTCTAAATTTGACACAAATATTCCTTAAAGTAGAATGTTAAACAAAAGTCATGACTTGTAAATTTAAAAATATCACCATCATTGTTCTATTAAGAAGCAATTGGAATAAGCCACAGCAATATCTACCTTCTTGGTCCACTTGATCTTGTATCATTTTTTTCAATTCTCTGACCCTCAGGGCAGAGTGATACTGTTCAAAATTTTATTCATTTCTACTACTTTCTACCAAGAGTTCACAATAAAACCAGAGATGCCCTTATGCCAGTGTGGTAACATCATGGAAATTGGGATGTGCATTATTGCGCCTGTATACACTGACCAGCAACCTTAGCACCACGTGAGAACTTGCCAGCGGTACCTAGTTCTGCCTCACCAGTATGTGGTCAGTCATGATATGCATTTTCATAAGATCTCTAGCTGATTCTGTGCAAAGTGGGGCTGAGCAGGAATGTAGTCAAGTATTGCAAACATTACTAAAATTTTTTAAAAATGTTTTAAAAATTCAAAAATTTACTACAAAACATATTGTTGAGCATGAGAAATGTAAAGTCGGTAATAGTGGCCACAATGACAGTACTTGATTTTTATTGTTTCTGTTTTGTTTGCCTGATTGGTAAGTGACCATGAAAGTAATTGTCTCTATGTTTCAGTCTGTCTGAAATTAGGCAATATTTCTGCCCACCAGAAGTCATGTTAATTTCTCTTTTTCCCTCACTACCTTGGCATTATAATCCCCATCATCGTTTATCATCATTTTAATTACAGAACTTAATGTTGGGTCCTGTTTTACTTTTTATCCTGCTTGGCGCGCACTCATTTTGCTTTGTTGTATTCTCAATTTGCAACTGCTATATTATCCCCAACCATTCCCAACAAATAGTCTTTTTTTTTTTTTTCATTTCTTCTGTTATTCGCTTTTTGTGTTCTCCAAACTCCTTGTAACTGACTCTAAGTTCAGAATAAGTATTACTGAGGGCCTGAAAAATTCAATGAAGTTGTTTCATTAAAAATAGCTACAGACTGGAGTGAGGATGTGCAGAGCTGAGCTGACTTTATCTATTCTTTGACATTACTTTGTCTCTGTTACATCACAGATTGGCAAAGTTCTCTCTCTTTTCTTTCTTTTGGTAATATGATTTGGGCCAATTTCCTCATTCTCTGACAGTACTTTTAAGCTAATTTCATTTCTTTCTTTTACTGATAGCATGAAAAACATGATAGCATGTTTTTCATTTGAAATTATCCTGTATTACTTAAATTCAAAATCATCATAGATAAGTGATTTTTCCAAGTGTATTTTTATTTGAGGGAATATTCTTGTTTTCTAGATAAGTGCTATTTTATGAATATTTAATGTGAATATCAGACATATTAATGCTAATGATTTCATGGGCCAGGGAGTTGATTAATAGGAAATGGAATTAACGTTCAGTTTTACAATGTAGATAAAAATTAGTCGAAGATTAGAAATCAAAAATACAAATCCAGTATTAGGAGAAAAATCTCATATAAATTAGCTAAAATGGAAATGATCAAGTTTTAAAATAAGATATGAACTGAAGCATAATCATCAAGACATGAAGCAAGTCTGTGAACCCAGAAAAGAGTATTCTTAAAAAATCTTCTGAGGTTTGTTCTTTTGATGCTATGAAATGGGTCTAACAATGGACTAGAAAAATCTCAAAGTCCCGTACATTGTATTGCTATTGCATAAGTTTTGAGGATAGAGGTTGCTGATGTTTCCAATGGCCTCAGATGATTTTCCATTTTCACACATTATTCTTTCCACAGGTCATGTAATCCCCAAAGAATCAGTTACTATGTATATGCAGATGAGTCATAATTCGTTTGTCTCACCCAGGTGTTTCCTTTGCTAACCAAACAGAACAGCTACCTCTTTGACACTTCTACTTTGATGTTTCAAAACTCATTAAAATCACTCTGCCCCAAATTGACTTCATAATCCTTCCCTTCAAATGGTGTTGAATTTCAGCATCTAATTTCTTTGCGGCCGTTATCATACAACCAGATACACAAGTCAGAAAGCCAGGACTCAGTCTTGATTCCACCTGCTCCTTCGTTTCCTATGTGTAATCCATTACCAAGTGTCTTTCTTTTCACCTCTTTACTCTCTTACCAATTTACCCCGTATGCTCCCCTCCACCCCTGCTTATTACTACTTAGTCTCAACTGGACTACTGGACTAAACTTCTAAACGGTATCTTATAGGCCTCTTCTCCTTTCTATAACTGAAAGGACTTTTATTAAAATATAGACCTTATTTAGCTTCTCTCTTAAATACTTCAAAAACTTCACTTATAATTATGAAATAAAGACCAGAATCTTTAACATAGTTTTACAAGCTTTCTCTCTGATCTCATCTCATATTGTGACCTACTTTTGATGTCTACTCCCTGTACTTCAGGTAAATAATGTTCATTCAATTTTTTGAAGGAAGTTTGCTCCCTATGACCACTAGACTCTTTTTTTTTTTTTTAAACACTCTATTCCTTTCCTCTGCAAGGCTGGTTCAATTATTTCCATCCCCTAACTTCTGTCCAGGTTTTAACTGTATTCAGTCATTACTCAGGGAAGCCTAGTTAGGCTCTACTACTGAAATTTGAATCATTATGGGCTATTTCTATTCAGTTGCTTACCTCATGTGATTTTTATGAGAATGAAAATAGATAGTCCTCTTAAATCACTCATCACAGATATTGGAGCATAGAAAGGGTTCATTAAATGTTAATGAATTTTTACGATTGCTTTCATTTCTTGGATAGGTGGCGGTTTGCTCTATTTAATAAATACTTAAATAAGATACTATATATCTTCCTGGTTTTTCCCAAAGCAATAATTCAAATTCATTCCAAAGCTCTTGATATGCATGGTTAAACGGATTTCACTTCCCTGGATCAGAAAGGTCTAGAAATTTATTGGTTTCTTGCTTCTCTATTTCTGTGACTCAGAATGTTCAATATTTCTTTGATCTATGTCCTCTATTCTCTTTGGTATTTTATTCTTCTCTCATTTTTCTTGATTTTCATGTGCTATTACACAGAAGACAATATTCTCGCATTGTCTTTTAATTTAGAAACAAATTCTAGGTTGAGCATGAGTGACATATAAAAATCAATCATTTGTTACAAAGAAATATTGATGCCATGACTTTTTATGCAATACTGTTATATATTTCTCTTGGTGTTCTCCTCAATGCATTTTACTATTTCTCTTGTTTAGACTTTTATGATGAAGATGAGTTCCCTTAGAACAATTTCACATTAAAACTATAGTTGTTTAAAGGCTCAGGGAAATATAATAGGCATAGATAGAACAGTGTCCCTAACTTACAGATAAAAGTGTATTTTTAACAAATACACTATATTTTTTACAGACAATTACAAATCTGACTTTTAAGTTTTTGTTTTAGAAGAGTGAATTTATAGTCACAATCAGACATGAGACTATATGATCATTATAATTAATAAAAATTCATTCTCCCATTAGAAGATTGGTTTTTACCTTACCCAAAAATGCAGCTGAGGTTTGTTGATTAATTAGATTAACACAGTCTCTCGTGGCCTGCGACTCAGTTAGAATTGATCATTGTTAAAGAAATGCCATGTCCTTGACCATGAGCCGTAATTAATACTGAGCCAGAATACTTCGTAGTTAATGATATTTCGCCATATTGTCAGCACCATTTCCGCGTAACCAAAATCAAAGTATTTTCTCCCCTCTGCTGGCTGGCTGTCCTGTCTCCATTCTACTTCTACATCCGGAGTTAGGAAATAATTTTTGGCATTGACATGTTCTGGTAGTGACAAATATTTGCTTGGGTCATTTGAGTTTCTTCCCCAAGTGAATGAAGGAGCTAGCACAAAGATAATGCCTGCTGTGCTATTTGAGTTTAAATCTTACCATGATTTAAAAGGAAGTGCTGGATGATTATTTTTTTTCCTCCTGAAATGATTCAGCCATAATTTTGCCAGTAGTGGAGAGCAAGATAATGCCATCAGAGCTGTGTTTAAAACTCCAGGTTTTTATGTGATACAATATATATTATACAATGGCTCCCAATCTGTCATGCAACTCAGAGTAGAATGTGAATTGGAGCTTGCCTGGCTGTTCCAACGTTCATCTCAGTTTTTCACATCGTGGAACAAGATCTTGCCAGTCGAATATTGTGTGTAAGTTCAGAAAGCCATCACTGCCTCTGGAGTTTACGGGTGTTAAAACACCATTTAAAGTGTCAAGTTTCTCAGTAGGAAGTTTCCACACCTGGAAGGAGCTGAGCTATGAGTTGCACAAAGGTCTTAAAAGTTGAGATGAGACAGGTATATAAATAAATGTGAATTTTGCAGTAGAAATCACACACTCAAATCTACTTAACCAACCCTTATATCTAAATAACCTTCACAACAGGCTCTCTATTTTTTAGGCATTTGTTCTTTATCACGGTCCCTTGTTTTCTCAGTGCAAAGGGGCTCATTGTTCCTGTAAATGCCACCTTACCTTGATTTAGTAAAACATACTGTCCAGAATTTCTTCACTGTACTGTTAGGATTTCCATCTTTTCAGAGGAACAAGAATGAAATTGTTGCGGGAACAAAAGCAGATAGAAAGAAGAAACAAAAGCAACTTCTAGGTCAGATAATTACTCTAGCAAAATAAGGTGTGATTAAATTGTTTTATATGAAGGGCCTAGATCTGCACCAATGCATACATTGTTTTCAGTCTCCTAGTACATTTTAATACATATAACAACTGGGAAAATAGAAGATTTTAAGAATTCTACTGAAATGCTAATTTCCAGTTATCATTGATAAAATATAATTAGAAATAAAAATGTGTCTTTACTATTAGATACATGAATTTTATTGTACCCTAAATAAAATGGAAACTACTACACAGCACTATCACTCTTCCATCCTTCTGTCCCCTACATGTTACCTGTGCACAGAAATGCACAACCTTCCTACCCAGGAAAAGTTTCTTAAATTATTTTCTTTAACAATAAATTGGACCATTAATTCACTGATGAAATATTAAATTTAAAATGTTGTAATCCCTCTTTAGGCAAGTAGCCTTCCTCAGAAATTTTTTGAAGAATTCCATTAATTTTACTCAGACTTTTTATTTCCTCTGATGTTGCAACCACATTATTTCACCCGGTCCCGGTAGACTCCTACCTGTAGGGGTGTTAAGATGGTCCCCGGGCCCATTCTAGAAAGAGGCAATCTGCTTCCCTAACTTTTCCCACACTTCCTGCTAATTCTGGGTTTTAACTGGGTGGTTTTCCCAGTCACTTTGTACTCAGGTATATTTACATAACCAAGTTCCCAACAACATGATGGCAATAGTGCTGTGTACAATCTCAGTTATTTTGAAGTTAAAGAAAACTCATGTGTTGGATTACTACTTTGGCCTCTGGTTTGCGAATCATAACTGCAGAACAATGTCAGGTAAAGTAATGAAAGTCACTGGACAAGGCTAGCTGGTCCCAAAGCAGAATGTCTACCTGTATATTTGGATTCTAAATGAAGAGAAAAACCAATTTCTACTTTATGTTCATTATTGTACTTTAGTCCTTTTTCAATAATAGCTGAGTTGAACTTATGTCAAAGTGTAAGTTTAGAATAATAACATTCTTAAGCCATATTACTGATATAGATAGGAAATTATAAATACAGAAAAAAACGGTCTTCTTAAAAAGAACACTGCAAAGCAGAGGTAGTATTTTGTAAAGGAATCTCAGCAGTCTGTGCTCTTGGCTTCCATTTCACAAGGACTATCGTGGTACTTCTTGACTATCATACACTGTACTTCTTGAAAGAATAATACATGTCTCTTTTACTCTTGAGAGGATTAAGCCATATGTATCATACACCTCTATCTAAGAAGACTAAAAGAAGCTCAGCGTATGTAAGCTGAGCATTGACACGAGATTTTTCATAGCGCTATTACTTTGTGTTTCATTCTATCATGATGAGCCATTATCTTGCATATCAGTTGTACTCAAATGTACAACCCAGTATTACTGAGAAACTTATTAAAAATTCAGCATGGAATCAGAAGGGCTGTATGTAAAGCCCACAGATGTGCGCCTCACCAGCCCCTCCAGGGAGCTTCCGTGCATGATAAGTTTGGAACAGTGGCTATATTCCAGCAAGCTGGAACGAGCTTGTGTATGGGTAACAAGAAGTGTATGGGAATTGTATTGATTAAAAAGCAGTGATCTCAATGAGCATTTGAAAATATAATTCTAAGTTTTTACTTTTGATAACTAATTTATCTTAATTGGCAAGCAGTCTTGTGATTTCTAATGTTTCTAATTTGGCCTGGAAGTCTCTTTCTTGAGCATGGCTATAGCCAACATAGTCATTTTCTAGGAGAAACCTAATTGGTGCAGTTGCATTGGTCATATGAGACAGGATGAGGAAATTAAACTGAAATTTACTAAACAGAAAAAAATGCATTACTTACAGATCTCAGAGAGGTCAGGAATGTCCAGAGAAGTGGACAGGAGTGTCAGAGGCAAGGTGGCTGGGAGCCCAAGTAGCAGATTGGGGGGTAGGGGGTAGGTTGCGGGATTTTGTTTTTATCAAGGTCTTTGGGTGTTGTCTTTAGGGTTTCCTGGGCAGGCTGAGGGTTGGAGAGTTTGAAGAGAGCACATACAGAGGACCTTATTTACAACCTGTTTGTGTTGAGCATAAGGTTTTTTGGGATAAGCCACTGTGGGATGTATTTGACTTTTGATGAACAGGATCAAAATCCAGCAGGCTTTTGATCCAGCAGTGACATGAAAAGATGTTTTAACCAAGCCCAATGTGACAAGGTAGCCTGGATTGCAGATCATTTATGTCATATCTGAAAATGGATGTTAAGGCAGCAGCAGTTTTAAACAAACTTAGGACAATTATGTATTTTTTAAAATTATGAAACATTGAACATCATTATATGCGTTACTTTTTCCATGTGGGAGTAGTCAACAGGATTTAAATACCAATATTGTTGTTACATCTATTTTATGTTAGGATTACCTCTTTCTTCTTTTACAAGCAACACTCTTACAATCCCATTAAGCTCTACTATATTTTAGAAAAGACACTGAAGAAAATCCCCACACTTCTCCTCAGCCTCTGGCAACTATTCTATTCTCTGTGTCACAATCTTGACTTCTTTAGATCCCACAAAAAAGGAAATCATGTAATATTTTTTAATTTTGCATTAGCATAACGTCCTCCATGTTTATCCATGTTGTTGAAATGACAAAATTTTCTTCTTTTTTAGGAAGAAAAGTATTGTATTACATATACAACCATTTCTATCCATTCATCTATCCATGAACATATAGGTTGTTTGAATGTCTTGGCTATTTTGAATAATGATGCAATGAATATGCGAGCACAGACATGTCTGATTATATGGATTTTATATAGTGGGTGTGCCAGATTATATAATAGTTCATTAGCTTTCTAAGGAATGTAGGTACTATTTTCCATAATGGATCTATCAATTTACTTTCCAGTCAACAGTGTCTAAGGGTGTCCTTTTCTTCACATCCTGCCCAATATTTAACTTCTTTATCAATGATACCCTATTAGGCGCAAGTGAACTGATAGCTTATTATGGCTTGATTTCCATTTTTTGGTGATTAGTGATACTAAGCTCTTTCTTCAAGTAATTGTGGGAAATTTGTATTTCTTCTTGGGAAATATACCTAGATTCTTTGTCTGTTTTAAATTGGATTTTTTTTTTGCCATTGAATTATTTATTACTGTGACTAATGGAAAGGTACTTCTTTGCATGAAACTCAATTTTGAGATTAATATCCAGGGGAAAGCAAGCCAGTCTGGCTTTTTCCTCCCAAGAAGGATATTGGGTCAAAAATACATTAGGTGCTGAAGTGTCAGTTATCATTAAAATTTAGGATATACTATGGTATTTCAATGATTGCTGGATTTTGATCTTGCCCTGAGACTCCTTCTACACCAGTCCACTTCCTTGTGCCTCTGAGAAATCTTAGTGGACACAGCATAGAAGCACTGAATCAAAGATTTGTAATAGTTTATCAAATATTGAAATTTCCTGTCATATTATTTAAAATGTTTCCCAGTAGAAAAAATGAAATTAATGCTGGAACAGAATTGGAGTCAGCTCCCCAAAGCAACTATCCTTTGATAAATTAAATCAGAATGAAAATGGTATTTTATTTAGAAAATTGTATTATGTTTGTTTTCCAGTGTGGCCTTTTTTCACTTCCAGAAGTGTGAAGTAGTCATCTGGGGGAGGCTGTCTCTGCCAGTGTCATAGAGTATTTAATGTGCTAGTCATGTACAAATACTCAGCCTTCAATTTAGCCACACGTAATTCATCTTATTTTGTTGGTTACTTTTTCCTTGACTCATTTTCATGCAGCACTGGCCTTGTACATTTTTGTCCCCTTTTCACGAACATGTTGACACTAATTAATCCTACGTAACCCATTTGAATCAAATTACCTACCTGCTTTTGCCTTCGTTGTAATAACTCTCAGCAGTATGCATTTCTCCTTTTAATTCCCCTAGGAGCTGACTAATTCTTGTTATACCTAAATTCATAAAAAGAGCAAGTAGTAGTTTTCCAATTTCTGAGACTTCAGTTTTAAAATATTGTATTCCAGCTGAAGAAGAGTAAAACTGGTTTCATCTGTGTATAAACAAATGCGAGATATTATTGAAACAGCTGGTGTCAATAGTTTTTAGGAAGTGTCCTGTGAGGTTTTGAAAAGAGATTTGTAAGTAATTTTAAAGTGCTTCTTTACAAAGAGTTACAAAGAACTTTGATGCTAAGTCACATTGTGAGAGGGACAAGTGGAGGTGTAAGGAAAGAAATTCATCAAGCTACACAATGTGGAGCCTAAGAAGAATGTTGATAAGTAAGAAATGTGTTGTCTAATATGACCAAAGGATCTGTTAGAACCCAGAAATTTAATTTTTAGTATTAATTTATCTATGCTAATACCATACCAAGTACTTTTGTCTCTATTTTTAATAAAATATGACAAATAAATAAATGGTGTTTGTGGGAAAATCCAGGAAAGGTGATTCAGTTATTCTCAGCACATGAATAAGGAATAGCGAATGGAGTATCACCTGCAACCTCACTAGAAATGAGGATTATCAGGCCACACCCCGACTCACTGAATCAGAAACTAAGGTAAGACCTGAGGAGTCCAACTTCTAAGAAGTCCTCCGAGTGATGCTTATGTAAGCTGAAATGGAAGGAAGGCAGATTGTTTTTCCACATTCAGCATTTTGGGGAGCAGAGAGAAGGGAACAGCTGTAGGAGAGGAAATTCTGCAGAGATTAAGAAGTTCTCAGAGTAGAACTTTGACATTAATTTGATGAAGATATACATAAGTGAAAAAACTGTTGTTTGGTTCTTCGTAAAGACAAAGAATACTCTGTTTTGTAATAGCTGGTTTAAATGTTTATAGCCAATTTTTAAAATACATTTTAAGAGAGAAGATGCCCCTAGCTTATATTTGGTTTACACTTTTATATGAAAGTGTGAAATGATAATAATTATCTTTTGTTTCCTCTATTACCTCTGTTGGTAGGAAAACTTCCAATAGTATCAAGTGATTTTTACCAATAAAAGGTATGGTAGATCTACTCATTCTTATATTGTCCCAAATCTGAAACTGGAAATTTATTTTGACAAAATTTATAAGTTTCTTTGAGTGTTTTAAGATCTATAGCCTCCTGAGTTCATCTAAACAGCGAGCATTCAATGCGGAGGTGAAGTTAAGACTACCTTAAAGATTTTAAGGCAATAACTATTTTAGACAAGGAAAATATCTTGAAATCTAGTATGTTTTTCCTGTAGTATTTCTTCTCTCTCTATATATGAGTATAGAACTAAATCAGTATCCCTACTAAAATATTCTCTTCCTGAATCCTACTAGAATCAGTTTCTGATATATCCATTTTAAAAAGTAGATCGAAATGAGAGAATTAAAAGAATCATGATTGTTCAATTTTTATTTTAGCTTAAGATATCAGAATATACATTTTCTCAATTGTCCTGTGAGGAGTCAGACTTTATTTTTCAATATTAGTGGATAAATTTTATATCACCTTTGCTATATAAATGACATTCTGTACACTCTGTTATTTTTACAATAGACTACTAACTTCAGATTTAATAATAATAAAAAAAAATTATCTGCAAATTTTTTGAAGGTTTTATTTTTTCCCCTAAATTTTACTGTTGTTACACCCACATCTAATTAAATAACGATTTTAAATTAACTCATCTCATTAAGCCTTTTCAAAATATTCAACTTTGTTACCATAGAAATAACACACATTTTTCTTTTCAGTTTAAGTAGCATATAATTACACTATGTGATTTGAACACGTTTAACATTGTTTGAGGAGCGCATGCAGGATTCTATGGATGTTATTTACCTCCACAAGGCACTGAAGTCATAGTATGTTTAACAAAATTAACTGAGGGTGCTATTCTAGTGAGTCAAGAAAAGAGATTACAAGTGGGTCTTCTGTACTGATATTTTCATGATTTAGACTGATATTTGTGTTATTAAGATGACATACTTAATAAAGGTCATTGCTTTGAAAAACATTCTTTAGACTAAAATTAGGGTTTAAATAAATACAATTGATTTAACTACTCTTGCTTTGAGGTTGTATTTTCCATCAAACTCATATGGCTTTTTTTTTTTTTTTTGCCTCTTACATAGAATAATGGTTGTGGGATAATTATTGACAGCCTTCTGAGGGATCTGTGCCATCACTGACAAGATGTTATAGCAACTGTCTGCAGTCATTTGACTGTGGAAGAGGCCTGGAGGGCAGGATCAATACACTATTTGTGCTTCAGAAGTGCTAACAAAGGAGTAGAAGGGAAGCTCTACTTCTAGCAAAGAAGCAAAGAAAAAAAGCTTAGAAATGGTGTGACATAATCTTTTCTCTTATTTTATTACCCTTCTGATAATTTTTACTTCCAGTTCCTTCCTTTTTTCCTTTATACTATCTTTAGAGTATTATTTCTTTCCTTGAATCTCACGAACAGGATGATCATTACACTTTGTTCTGTTACTCTGGAGGGAGAAAAACTGAGGGAAACCAAATCTTGTCTTGTGGAATTGGAATCAAATATTGACGCTTTCTGTGAATGTCAGTTGGTAACACATCCTGTATTTGCTGTTCCTTGCTCTGGGGTACATAATTTAGCATGCAGTTGTTATTTAGAAAAAGGCTTGTTGGAACAGTAATGCATTCTACTATGTAACTCTCAATATTTATAGACATAGAGAAGATTTGGGATAAAAGAAATGCATGTTTAATTAAATGGAATTTTCTGTGAATTTAGACTGCAGATTCTCAGGCAATTTACAAAAGATGCCAAACATTAGTTTATGAAAGATGCCAAATATCTGGCTTTTAGAGACTACAAACACATTTTTCTATTCTCAACTCATGGGAAATTGAGATCCAGAGAAAGATATTTGTCAACTAGATCTGTTTTTCTTCTACTCATCTTGAAACTTTAAAGCTTTTGCAAAGTAAAGAGTCACCTTTCACAAGAGTATCACCTTTTGGTTGTCAACTTATTTTTCTGGCTTCTTAATATGTAAATAAAATTCACCAGTAGATTCTGCACATATGGCATCTATTTTCATATCATAAACTCTTTCCATGAAATTTTCAAACATGCTCTCGCATCATAATTTTAAAACTTACTTTAGTTGTATTTAAAAATGTAATGTATTTTAAAAAAGAAAATTTGAGGATTAATTTGAAAAAAATTAAGTATTACTTTTGGGTATTAATTTTGAAAATTATTGAGCAGCAAGATGGCCAAATCAGCTGAAAATTTGGAGTGCATAAGTAATCTAGTGGGCTCCTCCGGTTTGCATTTAAACACCACTTCTGATCACAGCATGATGGCCTACTGGGGAGCCTCGGACCTGTGAGTGCTCCTTCATCTGGACCAGTGTGGGTCTGCCCAGTACACCAGCGACTCCATCGCAGCTTGGTGACCTGTGGGGAGCCTTAGACATTCACCAATACCAAGTAGAGCCAACAATACCCATGTCACTGAGGAAAGTTCTGGAGATATAAAGGACACAAGAGCCAAGAACTGCATATACTTAGAAGACACTATAAGGACAGACCTTTCCTTGAAAAGCATTGCTACTTGTCTTAAGATAATCTCTCACAGACCAAACACAAAAATCAACATGGAGAACAAACTAAAAGGGGGAAATATATATGTCCACAAAGAAAATGACAAGACACAGAAGTAAAACACAACCTGAGGCCCCTAGCCCACCCAGAACAAATCTAGAGGACAAGGACATAGAGGAAATCAGAAGACACCAACCAAATTCTCAGAAATGATAGCAGCAGAAGTTAAAAAACAGATAGGTGAGGCTATAGAGAACATCAGACTAGAAATAATCACTCAAGTTAAAAAAGAGATGACAAACATAATGAAAGACCTGCTCAGTGAATTCAGGGTAGACACAGATAAACACACAGAGGGGCTTAGAAAAATGATGGAAAACTTGAACATTCAACTTAGCAAAGAAATAGAACCCATGAAACAGATCCAGATATCCAAGCAATAGAAAACTCTCTTGAAAGTATACACAGTAGATTAAATGAAAGCGAAGATAGAATCTCAGCCCTAGAAGACAGGTTGGCAATTAGTGACAATGAAAAGAAAGACCTCTTAAAAATAGCTAGAGCCTATGAAAAATCACTGCAACAGCTACAAGATGATGCAAAGAAGAATATAAGAGTGATTAGAGTGAATGAAAAAGCAGGGGACAGTCCAAAGGATCTAATAAGATTATTTACAGAAATAATGACAGAAAACTTCCCAAGCATGAGAAGAGAACGTGACATATAGATAAGTGAGGCATATAGAACCCCAATTATCCATGAACAAAATAAATCCATACCAAGACATATAATAATCAAGATTCCAGAAATTCAACAAAAGAACAGAATACTGAAAATTATTAGAGGAAAAAAAAATCACCAATAAAGGAAAACCCATCAGATTCACAGCAGACCTCTCAACACAAATCCTTAAATCAAGGAAAGCCTGGAGCAAAATATTTCAAGCCTTAAAAGAAAACAATCTCCAATCCAGATTGATGTACCTGGCCAAACTATCCTTCAAATTCAACAATGAAATAAGATACTTCCACAACAAAGAAAAACTGAAGAAATTTATGACCTCTAAACCACTTCTACAAAATATCTTGAAGGATATCCTAGAAAAGGAAAAAGAAAAGTATAACTACAAGCACACTAATAAAAAGAACCCATCAGGTAAGGCAAGCAGTTAAACTGAGATGAAACAGACCCAACAACAGAAAAGAACAATGACAAAAGATAAGTCAATATATAACAGCTATAACCATCAATGTAAATGGTCTCAACTCACCAATCAAAAGAAACAGATTAGCAGAATGGATCAAGAAACAAGATCCATCAATGTGTTGCATACAAGAGACACATTTAACCCAAAAGGAAATTCATAGACTGGAAATCAAAAGATGGAAAACAATACTTCATGCAACAAGAATCCAGAAAAAAGCAGGGGTAGCTATCATAGTCTCAGACAAAGTGAACTTCAAGCCAAGATTGATCAAGAGGGACAAAGAAGGTCATTACATACTTCTCAAGGGAAAACCCCAAGAGGAAGAAATAACAATCATTAGTATTTATGCGCAAAATATCGATGCACCTAACTACATAAAACAAATGTTAAGGACCGTGAAGGATCAAATAAGCACTAACACAATTATAATGGGAGACCTCAATACCCCACTGTCACTAATAGACAGATCAACTAGATGAAAAATTAACAAAGAAATATCAGAACTGAAACAAATCTGTGAACAAATGGACTTAGCAGATGTCTACACAGTGTTCTACCCTACAACAACAGAATACACATTCTTCTCAGCTGCACACAGGTCGTTCTCCAAAATAGACCACATACTAGCTCATAAAGCATACATAAGTAAATGTAAAGCAATTGAAATTATCCCATGCATACTCTTGGACCATAGTACAATGAAACAGGAATTTAATGGCAGCAGAAATTAAAAAAAAAGGCACATAAGCACATGGAAACTAAATAACATCCTTCTGAATAACAGTTAGGTCCCAGAAGAAATTAAAGAAGAAATTAAGCAATTTATACAATTAAATGACAATGACAATACAACATACCAGAACCTATGGGATACAATGAAAGCAATGCTACGAGGGAAATTTATTGTATTGAACTCCCACATCAGGAAGACACAATGAGCTCAAATAAACAACTTAATGTTGAACCTCAAACATGTAGAAAAAGAAGAACAAATCAAACCCAAAGCTCTTATGAGAGAGGAAATTATCAAGAGCAGAACTGAAATTAATGCGATTGAGATTAAGAAAACAATACAAAGAATCAACGAATCAAAGAGTTGGTTCTTTGAAAGACTAAACAAAATAGACAAACCCCTAGTCAATTTTATCAAAAAAAGGAAAGAAAAGACCCAAATTCATGCAATAAAAAATGAACGGGGTGAAGTTACAACTGACCCGTTAGAAATCCAAAAGATCATCAACACTTACTTCATGAACTTATACTCAAACAAGATGGAAAACGTGGAAGAAATGGACAGATTTCTAGAAACATACAAATTACCAAAACTAAACCAAGAAGAGATACAAACTCTTAATAAACCAGTGTCAACCATTGAAATTGAAGAGGTAATCAAAAACCTACCAACAAAGAAAAGCCCAGGTCCTGATGGCTTCACAGGTGAATTCTACAAGAAATTCAAAGATGATCTAATACCATTATTCCTCAAACTCTTTTATGAAATTGAAAAGGAAGCAGTACTTCCAAAATCATTCCTGGAAGCAAGCATTACCCTGATACTAAAACCAGAAAAGGACCCAACCGAAAAAGAGAACTACAGGCCAATTTCCCTAATGAACATAGATGCAAAAATTCTTAGCAAGATACTGGCAAACAGAATGCAACAAATTATCAAGATTATACACTACGACCAAGTAGGATTCATCCCAGGAACGCAGGGATGTTTCAACATATGCAAATCAATATATGTAACACAGCATATCAGGAAAGCCAAAGACAAAAATCATATGATCATCTCAACAGATGACAGAAAAAAGCATGTGACAAAATCCAACACCCATTCATAATAAAAACATTACAGAAATTAGGAATAGATGGTCTATATCTAAATCTGATAAAAGCCATCTATGACAAACCAATGGCCAACATCACAATAAAGAGTCAAAAACTGGAAGCTTTCACACTTAAATCCGGAACAGGACAGGGATGCCCATTATCACCACTATTATTCAATATGGTCCTAGGAACATTAGCCAGAGCAATTAGACAAGAGAAAGAAATAAAATTAATAAAGATAGGAAAGGAAGAACTTAAACTATCATTATTTGTGAATGACATGATATAGAGTATCATGATATAGACTAGACATAGAAGACGCCAAAAATTCTGCCAAAAAACTTCTAGATTTAATAACTAAATTCATTTGCATAGCTGGTTACAAAGTCAACACCCAAAAGTTAATAGCATTCCCATATCCAAATAACAAACTCACTGAGAAAGAAATAACAGAAGATATATCTTTCACAATTGCGTCAAAAAAAAATGAAATACTTAGGAATCTATATAACAAAGGAAGTAAAAGATCTTTAAATGCAACACTGCAACCCTCTAAAAAAGGAAATTGAAAGGGATATCAGAAAATGGAAAGATATACCGTGTTCCTGGATAGGAAGAACCAACATAGTGAAAATGGCCATGCTTCCTAAATTACTACACAGATTTAATGCAATTCCAATCAAAATACCATTAACATACTTCACAGAATTAGAAAGGACAATCATGAATTTCATCTGGAACCAGAAGAGACTAAGAATAGCAAAGACAATCTTAAGCAGCAGGAGGAAGGCAGGGGGCATCACAATCCCTGACCTGAAACTATACTGTAAAGCTACTGTGATAAAAACAGCATGGTACTGGCAAAAGGACAGACCCAAGGATCAAAGGAACAGATTAGAAGGCGCAGAAACAACTCCAAACACACTCAAATACCTCATCTTTGACAAAGGAGCTAAACACCCTTACTGGAAGGAAAATAGCCTCTTTAACAAATGGTACTGGAAAAATTGACTTGCCACATGCCAAAAACTAAAACTAGATACATGTCTCTCACTATATAATAAACTAAAACCAAAGTGGGTCAAAGATCTAAACATTAAAACAGAAACACTAAATCTACTAGAGAATAGAATAGGAAGAACTCTCGAAGACATAGGGAGAGGAAAAAAAATTATGAACAAAACCCAGACTGCACAGGAAATAATACAAAGAATCAGTGCTTGGGACCACATCCTGTTTAAAGGCTTTTCCACATCAGAAGAAATCACCAGTAGAGTGAGGCAAAACCCCCCAGACTGAGAAAAAAAATTTTGCCAGCTGTCCCTTAGACAAGGGTCTAACATCTAGAATATACAAAGAACTGAAAAAAAAAAAAAATCAAACCTCCCAAATTTCAAGACCTAATCCAAAAATGGGTGTCTGAAATCAATAAACTTTTCTCAGAAGAAGAAATAAATATGGCAAATAAATACATGAAAAAGTGTCCAGCATCACCAGTCTTTCGAGAGATGCAAGTCAAAACAATATTAAGATTCCATCTCACTGCAGAAAGAACACCACTTATCAAAAAATCAACCAATGACAAATGCTGGTGGGACTGTGGGGAAAAAGGAAGCCTCCTCCACTGTTGGTGGGAATGTAGATTGGTCCAGCCACTGTGGAAAAAAGTGTGGAGATTCCTCAAAAAACTACAACTAGAGGTTCCATTTGATTCAGTTATTCCCCTACTGGGCATCTTCGCAGAAGAATTAAACCACATCATACCACAGCGATATGTGCACAACTTGTTCATAGCAACACAATTTGTAATAGCTAATTTTTGGAAACAATTTAAATGCCCAACAACTAATGAATGGCTAAAGATATGGTTTTTCTACACAATGGAGTACTACTCTGCCATAAAAAGGATAAACTAGAGACATTTGTGGGTAAATGGATGTACCATGAAAACATACACTTAAGTGAAATAAATCAGACACTGATGAGTGCACATCGAATTGTTTCTCTGATATGAGAAACCATAAGTGTAAATAAGGACAAAGAGGTGTAATAGAAATTATATAAAATGAAGATAATATTCAAAAGACAGGAGAACTAGAAAGGGAGAAGGGGGAAAATAGGAAGGGAAAAAGGAAAGAAAATGGAAAGAGAAAAAATGGAAAAATGGAAAAAAACCTGCTGTAAATAGGGAAGGAGGCAACAGAAGGGAGGGGTGGGAAAGAGGGGGCAAAACCAAGAGGCATCATGTACAGGTACAAAATAACCATGATGAATGTGATCATTATGTATACAATGTACCAATACATGTTCTTGGTGAAAGGTAAAAATATATATTACATATTAAAAAAAACACTTCCCCACGGAACTCCTGTTTTACCTCATACAAGTGTTGTTTACTTTTCTTTCAGATACATTTTTTTATAATCATTCAGTACTTATTTATATAATCACGTATTGTACTGTACCAAACCTGATTGTAATCTTCATGAGCATAGTGAACACATTCCTATCCTAAAGAGACTGAGACATACATTAGACTTTATTATTTATTTCTACTGTTTGGGAGAAGATAAGACTATTTAATTCATTATTAACAGAAAGTCCAAATGTCTGACATTAGCTAAGTGAAAGCCCTGAATGAAAGTAAAAACATGACAGTGACAGTAGTATTGGGTACTTTGTTGTTAAAGGAAGGATGACAATTCTGTATCCATTACCCTAGAAGAGAATGAGAACTAGAGGTCATTCTTGTAAGCAGAAGCCTAATGTTCTCATCAAAAGATAAAAATACCCACAAATCTAGCAGTCAGAAGAAGTGTGTGAGGTAAATGTTAAAATTGGGAATTTATAAAACAATTAGAATACAATTTAGAAAAAACAGATTTGTTGGTACTAACATTTTGAAAGTAGCTAACACAATGAGCCAGTGTCAGTTATAGTGACCACGATAATGTAACTTACTTTGGAACATTCCCAGTAATTTGTGTAACCACTATCATTTGTTGCAAATGCATATGACAAATTTTAGCTATGTGAAGTTTTTTAATTATTTCAAAAGAAATTGTTTTGATGATTTCATAAGATTTTCCTGTTGGTACTTTTCATTACCTTTTCCTATCACATTTTTCACAAAATGAACATGTTTTTAAAACAGTAGACCTTGAAACTTTTAAAAGTTAGAAACACTCAAGAATTAAAACGTTAACTTTTTTCTTGTCTAGTTCTCAGAACTAAAAAACTAGAAAACAAAGGCCTTGATTTCTTACCCCATCCTATGATTACAATGAAAAGGATGGCCGTGTAAAAGAGGTACTTTTTCATAGATGTTTTAATCTCCGTTCATCTCTGCTTTTGCTCTGCCCCTAGGAGCATTCGAGACTTTAATAAGAAAGAGAATTCCCATTGGGCTTTTTCCTTTTTTTTTTTGGTGCTGGAAATGGAATTTAGGGCCTCACACCTGCCAGGAAAGTGCTCTGCCACTGAGCTAAACCCCACACTAGGTATTTTTTTTAAATTCAGGGCAGCTGTGAGACTTGACTAGCAGACTGTGTGTTTCATCAGCTTACACACTTTTCCGAAGTGATGAGAACGGTAAGCAAGATTACTTCCTAGGTCAACCAATGAGGAAGAATTAGAGCTCTCTGCCTAACTGACACCATAAAGTAGTAAGTTATCTTCAACAATTAGCACTTTCTAATTCTTGGCATTTTAAAATACTTAGGCACTGTATTGTCTGCTATGTGTAAATTATACTTGGTTCTCCATTACACAGATTTGATTTTTCCGTATGTATTTAGAAAGATCATCCCTAATTTTACTAATTTGATAAGTGAATTGTGGATATACTTGGAATTGTGCATTTGGAGCTGGGACCCATTTTAATTTTTCAACATTGCTTTATTTAGAGTAAATTATTTTATTTTCTAGTATCAACTATTTAGCTTCCTTAATGACTTCAAAGAGAGAGGTTCATCTTTGGATTGAATTTTTGCCACTGGAGTAATGAATTGTCTCTCTATTAGAGGAAGTACTCATGCTATTGCTAGTTTCTATAAAAGCTAACTAAAGCCTTCAGAAAATAATGTTGCTGTGTATCAGAATGTCTTGATCTCTAAGTCATCGAAGGAGACTACATCTTGGGTTTTTGTTTGTTTGTTTTTTGTTTTGTTTTGGTTTGGTTTTTGCCTGAGAAAGTCCAGGTTTAAAATTATTGCCCACCATAATAATTAATTGTGCTCCCCTTCATTGTCTTTCACATTTCACAGTTTAAAGATAAATTAGTTACTCATTTTACTGGGATGCTATTTCTTCCTTTCTCAGGAATTTTTTTTTGTGATATCATTGATAAATAGTTACGTTTTGATTAAACATGTCTACAGACAAACCTTTGCTTACACAGAGTGGCTATCTTTCTTTAAATAGCTTCATTTGCAGTTATTTCTTACATTTACCTTGTATTAATTACATTTATCTTGTATTAATGATTAACTAATTGTTTCAAGTTTGGTTTAAAAAATAAGCATTTGGAATAGTAAATTAAGTCACTGTAGGAAAATTGTGCTTATCTAAGACACGCAGACTTCCTTTTCATATATATGCCTAAAAGAATTTGGGATATTTCAGTAATCAGTTTTGAAATACATAGAAATTATCTACATTTCTCAATGGTTGTAAATCCATTGCATTGGGAAAAAATACACAGGGCCTTTTGGCATTGCTTGCTTTAACTAACAAGAATTTCATTATTGGTGATGAATATTTATAGACTATGAAATTCTTCTGAAAAATATATTTCTAGCAATACATCAAAAAATAAAAATGTAATCCATCTAACATAACATTTGATTGCCAAAACACTACTTTAACAAGAACAGAGGAACTAAAATGCTCTCAATATTTTTGAACATCTGGGACATTTTCAGACATCCTTTTTTGAGCATAATGCCAAAAGTCATACTCAAAGAGCAAAACAGTATATTGAAGCATTATTTAATGAAATTTGTGTTCTGTTAGTACTCATTGTAATATGAAAAAAAGGCTTTAAAATACGTGATCAAATTTCCAGTGAACTAAATTGAACGCTTTTGAATTGCATTAGGTGCCAATGTCTATTACCTTCTTTCATATTGTGTTAAATTATAATGTACTCTGTGGTTCATAGGACCACATCTGATCTCCCTAGACTTTTACATGGACCACAAAAATTCTTTCTATCCTTAAAATTAGATGCTTTCCCAGATTTGGGACTTTAACAATTTTGTTATCCTCAAATCAGTCATAGTAGGCTGATTAATTTATCTTTCCATTTTCAAGTTCATACATTCCACTAATCCAAGCAAAGACTGAGTAGTGATATTCAGTAATTATCAAAAAATACACATAGTTGTATTTCTGAGAAACATTTAATATTATATTTTATTTTTGTTTTTGTATTTGGCCAAATGGAGGATTTAATAGAATTTAAATAGAGGGCTTTCTTGATGTGTGCTTCTAGTAAACTTTTTATAGGATTATTCAAAACAAACAATAGAAAATTTAAATACCTGGAATAGAGAACTACAACACTATGAAAATATTTCTATGGCTCCTCATTCGTGTTGGTGTTATGTAGTGATTTCCCTAAACATTCTCCTTTTGACTTCCATCTTTGTAATTTTATTCATTTTTGTCGTGCAGAACTAACTAGACATGGGAAGTGAAGTTTAAATATTTAAATTCTGGGCTGAGGTAGTCATGAGGATATATAATCTCGGCATTCATGTTTTCTTTTTATTAAAGGAAGTAGTTGTAAGTTTTGTCCTCAATTATGATTACACTAGAAAGGGGGCAATGCTTCTTCCCATTTGTGAATATTACTCACATTTTCAATCTTTATTTTCTAATCTTGGGTGTTCTTAGTCAAATAATTGTGAAGGAACCCGTTTATATTTCTTCTATAATTTTTTCTGTCACATTTACTCTTGTTTTTTTCCTTATTAAATATGTATAGAAATTATTTACCTTTTGTCTGTCAATAATCTTGCAATGTGTACACTTGCTTTATGGACACTAGTATTTATTACCAAATAATTCATCAATTGAGATCTTTTTGAGAAAATAATTGAATGATCTGCCACCAAGTTCTGGCCCTCTGACCCAGGACAGTATTTGAAAATTAGTAGAGGAGAGGGTAAAAGGTCAAGAAAGAAAGCAGTAAGCAAGTTATTTCTTTGAAATACACACTTCCCTCACAAGTTCCAACACTGGTTAACAGCCTTTTCAAATTAAGGCAGCAGAAGAGTGGTAAATATTCATTTTCTCCTTTCCCATTGGCACCAGTAGGTAAATATAGCTAATAGTGGGCTCCTAAATACAATTATTAATCAGTTCTGTAGCAACATGCTATTTGTGCCCAGACGTATGCAGATGTGCAGGTTCCCATTCCTGCAGGTGGTGTTTATTAAGTTAATCATATAAGCTGAAGCAAGTGTTCAACTGTGTTATTCTTTCAGTTTACATGAAATGTAAAACAAAACCCAATAACCCTGAATTGATTCATGTTCCTAATACATTATAAATTTTGAGGAAAATTTAAAAATCAGGGAGATGTCTGAAATTTCAAAAGGTACATTGTGAAAAGAATCAACCATACTGTGATAATACTTGAAATGTTGCAACAACATTTTATTCCTTTTGTAGTACCTGATAAAATAACCATAGCAGTTATTATAAACAGTCATAGTTTTGTGTCTTGAATATAAAATTATATATTTTTTTCGTCTTTGATTTTTTTTTTTTGCATTCAAGGCACTGTATAAAAAACAAAGTTTATTACCACTCATATTTAGGAGAAAAAAATTAATCTTATCATCTGTCTTTTAGATGAAATGTCTGATAAAGATCCTGAAAAGTTGCAGTAATAAAAGAGTTCAGATTTTTATAATTAAAAGGATAACAAGTACAGTGTATGGGAAATTTTCTCAGGTAGATAATTACATTTTTGTTCTTTTAATATTGTTCTCTTTCTTTCCATTTTCAAATAAGAGACAAAAATATATGAGAATTTTATAATTAAAGGACACACAAAGAGTAGCATATTTTTGAGTGTACACATATATACATCAATTCATTGTATACTTTATAACTCCAATGCTTGGAAAATTTTTGGAACCTCTGAATCCTGTTAAACTATGTACTTTACCTAAATTATATGCAACTATTCCATTTATGATGAAAAAGTCACAGTTCTTTTATAAGGCTTTTATAAGCTTCATGAGGATAGTGATTCTTTATGTTACAGAAACGTGGTTTCAGAGAAATCAAGTAACTTTTTGGGGCGGTGCTGGGGATCGAACTCAGAGACTTGCACTTAGTGAGGGAAGCGCCCCACCACCCAGCTAAATTCTCAAGCCCTAGCAAGTAACTTTCTAATGTTAAAAGACTAATGACAGGCAGAAACAAATTTTAAACCAAAGCTCTTTGACAACAGAACCCAAACTACATCAACTTACCTCCTTGGCTCTAAATATACATTTGGTATGTATATGGATTTTTATTCTATTTGACTTTAAAGTGTTTCATGCTGACTTAATTTCTACTTCACAGATGAAGAAAGTGATGTGCAGGTGGCTTACAGAAATAGATGGCTTAGGGAAGTTGGTGCTATGTGGTCATGCATTTATGTTTTACATTGTCAACACTATTGACTGTATTATATGCCAAAAGATTAATTTCTTTTAGTTTGGATTATGAATATCTCTGATAATGTGTACACTTGCTACTGATATTTAAACAGTATTTAAATATCTATTTATACACTCAGACTAAGACTAGGAAAGCAAAATGAAATTAACTTGAGAGTGTAAGTTAATTAGCTGATACAAAATTTCAATGCCCATGCAATGGTTATCACTTTTAATAAGATCTTTCTCAAGTTAATCATGAGAAATCAGGCTTTGGTCTGCCATAATTACAGGGTGAGGTTATCATTTAATTTACTGATCAATTTAAAGAATAATAAAAGTTAATACTTCTATAGGCTTTCATTAGGCCAGGCACTATTCTAAGAGCTTTGCATATGTTATTTCATTTAATATTGACAATAACACTTTGTGCTGTGTCATTGCTGTAATTATTCCCGTTTTATAGACTAATGCAGAAGTAAGAATGTTTTTATGCTGCAAAATCAATCTGAGAAGCTATTTGAATAGTTGGTCTCCCCAAGCTGTTGCAACTGTATTTCCCCTTGTAGACACTTGCTTTTTCTGATAATAGGGAGGAAAGAGGCACTCGGAATTTTAGTATAAAACCATAGGTTTTGAGGAAATTTGTCATAATGCATTCAGTGCATTTAATTGTCAGCATTACGTGTTTTTTTCTTTTTTGTGCCAGAGTACAGATTTGGGCTATTTTGAGTATTATTAGATTAATATAAATATCTACGTAATGAAGTTTCCCAAATAAATTGCTGTTTTCTAAGTGACAAAATTGGGGGCTGGGGATTTAGCTCAGTGATTAGAGTGCTTGCCTTGCAAGCACAAGGGCCTGAGTTTGATCCCTGGCACCACAAAAACAACAACAACAACAAAAAAAACCCAAAAAAACTAAGTGACAAAATTAAAATCATTAACATATTCACTGAAAAATTTCTCCCCATGTAAGTGTTAGTGCTTTGTAAATTGCTGTTTCTAACAGAGTCCAAATGCTTCTTGGGGGGTCTGGTTATGTATGTTGTTAAAGTGATTCATAAATTGTCAGACTTTGCAAAAAGATGAACCTGAATAGGTGTTTTAGTTTGCTGTTGCCTTGTCTGCAGGCACAGGCAGATCATCTGTACCATGTTTGGTTTTCAGCAACTGAAGTGTTTCTGCTTTTTCTTACAGGAAAAATTTAAGTGTTCTTTGGGGGGAAACTAAATAAGATCTACACTTTACGCCACTGTTTTCCAAGTCTCCTGAAATTGTTTGCTCATTCTTGGTCTCAGTGCTTAGCTACTCATGTTTCTATCTTCTCTGGAGGAGAGGAACTCTGTTTTATTCATCTTTGTATTTCAGTTCTTATTATAATTACTGACATAACTCTCAGTATGGAAAAAAACTAAATATACTAATGAATAGAAAGGTAAGTTACATATGTATAACCAATTAATACAAACTGAACTTAATACATAAATTCAATTCATATATGGTATTCATCATGTACACGTGATAAATGACACGTTGAATTCATAATTTTTTTTCTCGATCTGAAATCTCGGTTCTGACTGCGGACTACATTTCTGCACTCTTACCTCCCTAGGTTTCGATACTGCACTTACATTTTCTTTATCTTTTCTCAAAGTCCAGATATCAAACTACAGTATTTTTTACCCCTGCCATAAAAGATTCTCTGTTTCACTTGAATCTCCTCTCTTAGTCATTGTAAATCTTCATTCGTTGAATATCTTACGACGAGTTAAATTCCCCTTGATTTTATGTTTTAGGTTGGTTAAAAATTTGCTCAAGTTTAAACTCTTTCTTGACAATTTGCCTAATTATAAGTCTAAGGTCATTGCGTCTTTTGTAGCATTCTGCTGGAGTCCTGTGGCAAATAGGCAGTGACTTCCCTAAATCCTTGGAGGTTTATAAATTACAGGGTTTCAGTGTGGTATTGACCAGCTCTTTTTACAAGCCATAGTCAATAATGGAAACACTTGCCCTTGCACTGAGCCAAATATATTTTTTTAGAATATACTAGACATTCCTGATCTAAGGTCTACTTTTAGTCTTTGCCAATCACTAGCTTATTACACTATTTTTTCAAAGTATGTTATTTTCTCTTGGTTTGCAATTGTAAGCAGCAAGACTACTACCAGGATGATAAATACCTTGAATAGATTATTTTGTTTTCTTCTCTATGAATTAGTTTATTCTGCCTCCTTCTCTCATGATCATTGCTATATCTAGCTGCAAATCAACCCATGTGATGGGTTCCTTCAAAATTTATGTTAAAGTCCTAATCCTCAGAAGGAGACATTATTTAGAAACAGGGTTATTACAGACATAAAGAGTTGAGAGATTATACTGAAGTAGGGTATGTTCTCAATCTAGTATGACAAATGTTCTCATAAAAAAGGAAGCTTTAGATATAGACACACAGAGGGAGACTACCTTAATTAACAAGATTAGGCCCTAAATTGTTCCTATGTTTTTCTTAAATACAATAATATTTCCACCTTAGGCACTTTCTTGACCCTGAGACACAATATCTGACATCCACAATTTGAGGTGGAAAGGTTTATTTTGACTCACGGTTTGCGGAGGATTCAGTCCATACTCAAGTGACTCCAAGGCAGGGTGGCATGGCAGAGGGGCAAAACAGAAGAGACAAAGCTCGTGACATGGCAGTGGGAAGCAGAGAGAAAATGAAGGGAATCATAGATTCATAAACAATGAACTGATGCTTGGTCAATACGTGTTTTGTTACTTTCCATGTTGGCTTTAACTTAAAAAATGTTATCTGAGAAGCGTAATATTTGTGACTCAGTTTTTTTTTTTTTCCAGAGGAAGAGTTATTTGGGTTTTTAAAAAATATATCATCAATAAAAATAAGCCTTTCAGTGTGTATGGAACATATTCCATTTGGATATGTTCTCAGTATTCAAAAGTCTTTATTATGAATGGTCAGTTCACCCCTGCTAGGGAGTAGAAGGAATTTATTATTTTAAATTGGAGACATTTAAAGTTGTGAATTAATTCATTGTTTTTATTTGGCAGAGCTAAAAACTGACTTTCTGTAGGGATTCCATGAAAATTTTGATGTTGAGCTGCCAAATTCTTTAACAAAATATAGGTAAAAGCAAATACTTGCTAAAGCCAGTAGAAATCAAAAGATACTGTGGAATAATAGAGATTATCTCAGACTATATTTAAGTATGTTAGTGTGCAGAAAAGGCTGAAATGAATAGTTACGAGGGAATCACAACAATGTAAAGGGACAGTAACCTGGGGAATTAGAAAAAATAATCGAATATTTAGAAATTATAAGCTATAAAGCAGTAAGACAATTTTAATATAATTCTTGTCTGGGATTTTCATTGTGCTAAATACTTAATAATGGAGGCCAAATATAACAATGGTCTACTGAATACAACTCAAACTTTTTGGATTTGGTTTCCAGAGTTTATGAAACAAACTTTGTTGCCATCTGGCATTGCATTTGGGATCATAGTCTAGCCTGAAGAGGAGAAATAGCAAAAGCTAAAATTATAGTTAATGGAGGGTAAACTGCAGAAACATCTGTGCCCATGACAGCTTATATTTAGTTCCACTGAAACTTTTTTGGAATTCCGATGACCATTCTGAAATTTTGTGAGTTCCTGGGCTAAAATAATACCTCTTTTCAAGCAAATTGTTTTTCTCATTTGTAGTCTCCCATTTCAATAAACTATATGAGCAATTGTCTGAAGATTTATCTAGAAAAGTTTTTACAAATATTTTCAGTTGCTCTAAGTGTTGATGTCAGTGATCATATTTTCTTGTTTGTTTCTTTTTGTTGTTTTAAAATGGTCTTCTGTGCTAATCCCCATTACAATACCCGGGCGTTTTCAGTTCAAACTGGGCACAATCACCCTTTCTTCACTGCTCTGAGTTTACTTATTTCATTGTATTATTTCATGTCACTTTTCCAATGTGTTCGCATAATAAATATAGAAATGTGCAGAAATATTAAGTGTGTACTTTGATAAATTTTGACAATGAAAGCCCTACTGCACTTAATAACTATGTTAAGATGCAGACCTTGAGCTTACTTGTGGAAATAAAATTTACACTCCATCCTAGTCACTACTCTTCTTCCTGAAATTTAAAATTATCCAGATTCCTCAAATCATTGGCTGGGTTTATTATGAACTCTTTAAAAATGGCATAGTGCATAGTTATTGTTTTGAATCTGGTTACATTTACTCAATAATGTATGTGTCAGGTTCATTCAAGTTGTACATAGTCGTAACTCATTCTGTTAATTTCATCTTGTTAATTTAAATTGTATGAATTTGAAACAATTTATCTCTTTTGATATATGCTTTGATTACTTCCAGGCTGATAAATTACAAATACAATTAATCAAATTATTGACCATGTTTTTAGGTAACATATATGTACATTCTGCTAGGTACGTATTCAAGAGTGGAGTTCCCAAGAGGTTCTTTTTAAAGTATTAAGTCTATGATTTTATTTTTTTCTGAAATAATTTAGCAAGCAAATTTTTCAAATTGTTTGGAAAAGGTCCAACTTATTTTCACATAGCATTGTATCAATTAAGTGTCCAGTCAGGCGTTTAGAACAGTTCCACTAGCTCCATACATGGCAGCACTTGATCATCGTAGTCTTTTTATCATCATTCTTTCTAGAGAATATGTTGTGACTATCGTTTGGAAAGAATCTTGTGGCAGAACTCGTCTTCTTTATTCATAGTCTATATTTTTCTCATTTTCATTACACTATCATGATTTTACATCCTCACCATTTTTCTCTTCTTATCCACAAGAAGCAAATAAATCTGATGAAAATATTGGCAAGAAAGTTGGTTGTCAAACTACATGAAACATACATTGATAGATAACTCCATGACTTAAAAAAATTTAACATCTTAGTTTAAGATTTTTAGATAGCACTCATATTACTTATAAAACTTAAGCAAACCATTACCTACACTTTATGACATGTTGAGGTATCATTAAATTTTTTTCTGTCTTTAACACAATTTATATATTTTTATTAGAGCATTTTGATTATACAGAAAAATAGCATTTATTGTGGCATTTTCATATATGCATGTACTTTGATCATATCCGTGTTCCCATTTTATCTTCCCTTAACTTTCCTGTTCTCAAATAATTCTTTTACTTTTGCGTCATGTTTTTTTTCCCCTAGATTTCATATATGAGAGAAAAACTGCACAATTTTTCTTTTGGAGTCTGGCTTATTTCACTTAATATGAGCTCCACTTCCATCCATAGTTTTGCAAATAACTTGAATCCATTCTTTTTTAAGGCTGAATAATGCATCATTGTCTATATATTACCATACTTTCTTTTATTTGGCCTATAAGGTTAATTCCTTAATTCATGAATCGTGCTGTGATAAACCTGGACATGCAGGTATCTCTCTCCTATGCTGGCTTCTGTTCCTCCAGGAACATACCAAGGAGAGGTGTAACTGGATCGTTATGGTAGCTCCATTGTTGTTTTTTTGAGGAACCTTTATAGTGATTGCCTAGTGGTTAATCTAAATTCTTTCCCATGCAGTATGTAAAGGTTCCCTTTACCCCTTGTCCCTTACCAGCATGTATTGTTTTTTGTGTTCTTGATGATAGCCACTTTGACTGGAGTAAGATGCAATCTCAACACAGTTTTAATTTTTATTTCCATTATGGTTAAAAATATTGAATATTTTTCTATATATTTATTGACTATTTGTATTTTTTCTTTTGAGAAGTATCTGTTTCTTTATCCATTTATAGATTGGTCTTTTGATTTTTGTTTGTTTGTTTTAAATATTTTTGAGTTCTTTATATAGTCTAGATATTAACCCTCTATCAGTAGAGCATCTGGCAAAGATGTTCTCTTATATTATAGGCTATCTCTTTGCTCTGTTGCTTATATCTTTTGCTGAACAGAAGAATTTTAACTTGATGCAAGCCCATCTGTCAGTTGTTGCTATTATTTTCTGACCTATTTGAGTTTCTGTTTAGGAAGTCATTGCCTGTGTCTTTGTTTTTAAATGTTTCTACTACATTTCCTTCTAACAGATTCAAAGTTGCAGAGTTTAATTTAAATCTTTGATGTGTCTTCAGTTGACTTTTGTATGGAGCAGGAGAGAGGACTCATTTGAGTCTCTTACACATGGTATCTAGTTTTCTGAGCACCACTTGGTAGAAAGGCTATCATTTCTCCAATATGTATTTTAGACACATTTGTTAAGAGTCAGATGGCAATAACTGTGTGGTGTATTTTGTGTCTTCTCTTCTATTCCACTAGTCTGTGTGTCCATTTTTTTTATGCCAGTACCATGCAGTTTTTGTTACTATGAATTTGTAGTATATTTGGAAATTGGGTGTTGTGATCTCTCTAGCATTGGTATTTTTGTTCATGATTGTTCTGGTTGTTCTTGGTCTTTTCTGCTTTAATGAACACGAAATATAAACTAGAGGTTTTTTGCAGTTCTTTGAAGAATGACATTAGTATTTTGATGGATATTTCACTGAATCTGTAGACCACTCTTGGTAATATGGCCATTTTAATATGATTAATTCAGCCAATCTGTGAACATTGGAGGACTTTTCATCTTCTGGTGTATTCACTTTCTTTAAGTGTTTGTCATTTTCATTATTGAGGTAATTCGCCTCCCTGCGTACGTTGATTCCTTAGGTTTTTGAAGCTCTTATGCATGGAATTGTTTCCCTGCTTTCTTTCTTATGGGGTACATTATTGGTACATTAAAATTTTGTTGATTTTTCATATTGATTTTGGCTAGGGACTTAGCTGAATGGTTAGAGTGCTTCCCTTGCAAACACAAGTCCCTGAGTTCGATCTCCAGCACACACACACACACATACACACACACAAAAAAATTCAGATTTTGTATTCTACTACTTTCTTGAATTTGTTTGTCAGATTTAAAAGTCTCCTGGTAAAGTCTTTTGGGTCTTCTAAGTATAGGATGTCATCTGCAAATAAGAACAATTTGACTTCTTTCTCTTCTGTTTGTATCTCTTTTTATTTTTTCCCTTGACTAATTTTTCTGGTTAAACTTTCAAACAGTATATTGAGCAGATGTAATGACAGTGGACATGATTTTTTCATTTTGATTTTAGAGGAGTTTCAATTATTCTCCATTCAGCATGATTTGGCTATGAGATAGTTGCGTATAACATTTGCGGTGTTGAGAGAAACCTAGTTTCTTCAGGACTTTTATCGTGAAGGGATGTTAAATTTTGTCAAGGACTTTTTTTATATCGATTGAGATAATCGCTGGTTCTTTCTACTGTGGTGTATTTCATTTATTAATTTTCATATTTTGAGTCATTTTTGCATCCATGAAATTAAACTGGCTTCATGATGGTACATGATGTTTTTAATGTATTTTTCAATTTGGTTTCAAGTATTTTATTGACTATTTTTGCACATGTGATCATTGAAGATTTTGGTCTATAGTTTTCTTGTTTTTTCTTGTGGTGTGCTCTTATCCGGGTTTGGTGTCACAGTAATACTTGGCTCATAGAGTGACGTTGGGAGCATTTGTTCTCTTTCTATTTTGTGGAACAGTTTGAGGAAGGTTGGAGTTAGTTCTTTAGAGGTCTGGTAAAATTCAGCAGTGAATCTGCCGTGTGCTAGAGTTTTCTTTGTTGAGAGTCTATTTTTTTTTTTTTAAATAATGCTTCATTGTCTTTGCTTGTTATTGGCCTGTTTTGGTGTTTTTTTGGTTTGTTTGTTTGTTTTTTTTTGTTTTGGTGTTTTTACCCTGTTGACTCAGTTTAGGCAGGTCACAGGTGTTAAATGTATCCATTTCTTCTAGATTTCCTAATTTATTGGAATGTAAATTTTTGAAATAGTCATTAATGTTTTTTGAATATTACTAGTTATCTGTTCTAATGTTCCCTTTTATGTATGTAATTTTATTAATTTGGGGCATCTTTTTTGCAGGTGCTGTGTTGCCTTTTTAAAGATGTTTCTTGTATTTTCATGTTGTCCCTGGCACATCTGCTGAGATGCACATCACTTCCACTTTTAGGAACACCTTGTTTGTAGACTCCTCTTGGTGATGTCCCCTGAAATGTTGGTTTGTTGTTATTCCAAATGGACTTGATCTTGTACTTTCTCTGTCCTCTTAAGTTCTATTTGATGAGAGTGTTGACTCTGTGTGTTCTCTGTCCAAACCTGAGATATCCAGTTTCTCCATAGGACCTCTGTGTGTGGATTCACTATGGTAGCTCAAGCAAGTGAGATATACACAGCAGAATATAAATGGTGTGCTCCAAAATTGCTAGCACTGACTAGTCTGAAAAGATTTAGAAGCAACTTATATGTGGGCTTTTCATCAACCATAACACTTGTATTTCTCTCTGTTGTTGGTAATGGGCTGAAAGTCTAGTATGGGACCTTTGACCCCCTCATTTGTGCCTAAACAGGGATGGGTCATCAGCGTGGGGCTTTTGTCTTCTCTATTCTACAAGTTGAGGTGTCCACGAAAGATTGAAAAGGACTAGGTTTTGGATGTATAAGGTGAAATTTTTCTCAATTGGGTTGAGGGTATAGGTCAATAACAAAGCCCCCATCCAACAGGTTCAAATCACACATTTTAGGCCACAGAAAAGCTTTGAGAGGTTGAATCAACCACCAACCACCAGTACTGATAATAAAAACTTAAAAGCAAAACAGATATAGCATAAACACTGGATTTTTCAAAAAAAACCTTGTCTATAATAACACTACCATATAGCAGAATCAGGCGTGATATTACAGAATAGATTAAAAATTTAAAAATTAATGCAATCAAAATAAAAAAAAAATTAAAGGGTAGAAATGTCAGAAGAAATGAAAACACCAAGTAATAAAGAGTAAGAACAAAGAGAGTAGAAAGAAAGGAAAAATCCAATTAGACAATAAAAGAATATATAAAATTATTTGTAACCATAAAAAGAAAGAAATTAACAATGCAGGAAAACCCCCAAAAGAGTAACATAAAAATAAAATTAAAAACCAAAAAGTCCTAGATTCCTCCTTGCTCAGGTATTTCAAGTGAAGAGCTACTTTGGGGACGTGTAGTTTTGGAATCCACCATGAATGGGAGGTGTCACAGGTCACAGCTGCACTTAGTGGACTTTCTTTCTTCCTGGCCAAATAGGCAAAACAATCAGGGTTCATAAGGGCCATGAAGGCTGAGCCCTTCCCCTTCTTGCCTGCTACAAAGTTCATGGTAGGACTATGTTCATTTTTAAGTTTCTGAGTTCTCCTGTGCCGATGGGGACTGTGGCAATCGTAGATGTTGCCTGCTGGCCCCTGTGCCTGCTGGGACTGTGGACAGATCTGGATAGTCCTCCCTGCTGCTGGGAGCTTCCATTAGAGCTTTTAATGTAGCAAATGTCCAGGCTGAGGCAATGTACCCCTGAAAGCCGGGGGTCGTGGAGGAAGTGACCAAACCAAGGGGTTGCGTGCTGAGGTGGGAAGTCACAGGATCATCCATCAGTAAGGTGTTTTATTTTATTTTATTTTATTTTTTTTTGCTTGATCTGAATGGAAATCATAAATTGACCAAGTGCAGCTCTACTAGCAGCTCTGAGCTTTGAGTGCCAGTGGTCCTCCCCCTTACTGCTGTTGCTCTCACCAATAGCCAACCGTATCAGCTCCTAAGCACCTGGGCTCATAACCTCTCCGGTAGCTCCCTGGCTCCTGCTGCTTCTCCTGGGCTCTCCACTGCTCTCTTCACTGTGAAACACCCCCAAAGGCCATTGCGATATTTCCTGGTCTTTGCTGTTGTTCACTACTGCTCCCTGCTCTCTGCTGTTGGTCTCCACTGATCCTCATAAGATCCTCCAGCAACCCTCGGGGCCCGCAGCCTCTTGAGTTAACAACTCTTTTAATGCAAACTGCCCTGCCCACACTAAGAGCAGATCTATAGGGCCGTCCCAGGAAGCCTTCATTTGGACACTGGCGGCACTACAAGTGAGTCCCTCCTCCTCCAGCCCACGGAACGTGAGAGGGCAACAGTGAACCAGCACGTGCCTGCGTGCACAGCTTTGTGCATTTGACCGGCACACTTGAGAATTATCGAAGCAATGGCAGGCCAGAGGGGAGGCTGGAGTGTAGAGGCATCTGGAACTGGTTCACATTTCAAGCCTGTCAGGCCGAAGGCAGATGTCTCCTGGAGAGGCGAAGGGCATCTAGGAAAGCTGCAGCTGTCACAGAGAATTCGGCGGAAGTTTGGGAAAAGCAACTGCTTGATTGACAGCTGTCACATCGCCATGAAAACGCAATTGGGGCCGAAATAGGGGTGTCACTGTTTTTGAGAAGTCTCCAGGCGGGCTGGCTGTGTTGAGCACAAACTCTGCAGTTTAAGGATTTGGGGGATGCCAACAATGGACAGAGCCCTTCCTAGATTTTAGGCTGTTAGACTGTTCCCCAAATCCTCACTCACTCAGAAGTGGGAGATTGGGAAGATGGTTTGATCGTGGGCCCAGTACTCATCAGCGGATTCATATACTTCGGATTCATCCATTGATGAGCTCGTGAGAAAGTGACCCTGTGGATCACGGTTCCCTGGTCGTTTCTCACAGAGAGGTAACAGCGCTTTGAGCAGTGGGAGAAGCTGAGGGGCATTAAGCTGTCATCTTAGCATGACTTGGAAAGACTCTCAAGAAAATAACTTCAGGGGTGTGGAAAAGACCTAGGGCTAGTCGCTTCAGGCTCCCACTGAGGAGGCGAGGGGCCCGAGGGCTGCCGGGGGATCATGCCCCCTTCGGGCCATCACACGAAAAAGGACTCAGAATTGAGGCGATTTTATATTCTTGTGCCATTTGCTATGTTGGAATTACTAGTGGATACTTTTCTTTTCTGAAAATCTTTATTCCTTAATGTCTGTATAATTTTTTATACTACTTCAAAGAAGTAGCATATTTTCTTTAAATTTGCTTTCGCAGTTTTCTTTTTGCTTCATCTTATATTATTTGAATCTTCATCTTTTATAAATATACATAGTTTCCCCCAAATAGTAGCATCTGCAATAGAATACTTCATCTGCTTCTGCACAGAAATGATTTGTAAATATTTATCTTCAATACGGACTCCCTCATTGAATTCCTGATTTAAAAAAACCAACGAACTAATGAGCACACTTAATAAGATGTCCCTCAGGTAATTAAAAACCAACATGTTAAACATTGAGCTTATTATCTTTCAAGTCCACCTCCTCTTTTATTCCTTTTCTAAATTGATTTTGTTATCTTCAGTGCAATTAACCAAACAAGAATCTTGAGGTCACCTTCAACTCATTCTTCTCTGTATTTCTTTCTATACTTCCAACAAGCATAATCTACTCTGTAAACTTCTTTTGTATTATTTATTGATTACATACCATGTTCCAGGGGTCATTTAAAGCAAAACACATACTAATTAGCTTAACCCTAATAACAATCATATGAGTTATATTTTATCCTCATACATATTT